>JAZAYU010000029.1:6205547-6356259 GCA_038501625.1 Corbicula japonica | reverse complement strand
TGGTGACGTACTGTACCCGAGACACATTGGAATCACCGAGACACGTATGAATAGTTTAATGGTTTTCCGGCTTCATCGCGCATTTTTAACCTGAAACTATTGTAATTGGTTACACCTAAAATAGTAGTATGTGTAATATTTTCTTGAAACATGGAATAAAGCATCCTCATGATAAATTAATACTGGAAACATGAATGATAATTCTGAGCTGGCAATTTTAAGCCATGTCATTGGAATTTATGTTGCTCAATATCTGAAAAAAACACGATGACAACCTATCTCGTCTTTCTTTCAAACAATCAGTCATTTATAATTGTTGATAAAAAGCGCCATGGCGCTCTAATTGCACATTTAGCTAGAGGTAACCAATTTATTAGTATTGCCATCACGCAGGGATGTGAATTTGTCAACGTCCAGGGCACAAGTGGTGTAAAGATAAGCTTTACACTTTATTTATACATTAAGTCGTTGCGGAACGCACAAAAAGGCCTATCATCTCACGCTGTACTTGCAGCTGTTCCTGCAGCACACTGATGAAATCTTACCCAACGTGGTGTACTCGCACGGAAGTTCTATTATTCTTGCGTCAGCCTTATCACAGTATGGGACCGGACACCGGATATAACCGCGTTTTGAGTCAAAACAAAGTCTTTAAAAGTTACCAGAGGTAAGAAAAAATCGATTTCTCAGCTCATTTGACACTAATCTGACCTGGGTTTGATTTTATGGTTCTCTTACTATTTGCCAGATATCATAAAAGTACAAGTGTCAACCAACAAATCAAGATTTGTTCATCTATTTGTAAAAGTTCACCGTTGCTCACGAGAGAAATTGATGCCCAAGTACAGATAGTCTAGTTTCATTATTAGTTTCGTTCAAAAATAAAAATTCTGAATCGACAGTTTTCTTTTACTCCTCCTCATGTACTTACATTCCAATTTTAAGTAAGATCGACTAAAATTGACTTCTACAGCGACAAAAAATGCACACGCTTAGTGTACTAGGTATTCAAAATCTTTGCTCAAATGTGTACTGGGTATACTGAGCAACTGTACTGAGTATACATTATAAAAATGAGCAATGACATTGATACCATAATTACATTCATTATCATTAAAATCGTCATCGTCGTCGTCATCATAATCATGAACATCAATGACAGTATCGTTTGATTTTCAAAAAGATATGGAACATGCGGAAAGCGTTGTGTCAGAGATTGAGTAAGTATTTTGTTTTTTACGAATGTATAATGTAGGTAAACATATATGCAAGAATAAATAACACATAGCACTTAATTTTTCTGTAAAGGTGGGAAATACGCCACATAAATACTTACCTTTATGCAGTTAGGCTTATAGTTTGATATTATTAAGTTATACACAAGTCGTTTGTCATGGTTACACAATGGACACACACGCTTATTTTTCAAGATGTTGATATAAAGGATAAATATGTAAATTTTAATTAAGTTTATTCACTGAAATCATATAAAAGCTAAATGTGTTTCGTATGGCATATAAACCGACATTTGTAAAATTTAATCATGTTTCGTGTGCAATGATTATTAATGGGAAGACAGCGCTATAGTTTTCTAAAAGTACACTATAGGAACAAATTACAAATTGCATATTATTTCATTTTATTCACTAACACCCGAAGCGATATCTATTTTGAAAGAACGATAGATATCTAGACCCCCATTGGGATAAAGAAGTGAGCTCGTCGGTCGATCACATGGTTTCCGGACGATAGCTCTATATACCTTAATCAGATCAACAAGTCCATGTTTGGGTTCAGAAAACTAATCTTACCACTAATAAGGGCAACTGATTGTAAAATGATTTGTTACATAGGTGTAACATAATAAAATAGAGATCACGGTTAAATTGGACTTCATATCATTAATATTTAACATAGTTATGACCCCTTTCGTATTTTTAAAAACCTAAAAATGGTTTCCAGATTATACCCTTTTACAGTGGCAATGAGTTGTAATAATATTAGGTACACTGATGTAACATCATTAAGCATATGGTGATTATCGATTAAGAAAATGAATCAAATTTATTTATCATATTTTATGTACTGAGTGGAAAAACGTTTTTTTCGAAAGCAAGATCTTAATATTAAATCACTTATTTTTTGTCATATCAAAGACTTTAATTGAATCATGTTTTAATTATCATAATTATAATGATATTAAGTCAAAACAGTAACAGAAACGTCTCAAACGTTGACTTATGTCGTGAGGTTTTTTAGTAATACTCAGTACAGTAATCTTCAAGGTACTCAGTATGCCCAGTACACTACAATAATATACTCAGTACAATAGGCGGATGCATTTTTTTATCGCTGTAGACATCAATTTTTGGTCGATCTTGCTAAAATTGTACATGAGGAGTATTATAAGAAAACTGCCGATTCAGAATTTTCATTTTTGGACCAAACTAATAATGAAACTAGATTTTGGTACTTGGGCATCAATGTTTCCCGTGAGCAACGGTGAACTTTTACATCTAGTTGAACAAATCTTGATATTTTGGTTGATACTTGTACTTTTATGATATCTGGCCTTTAGTAAGGGAAACATAAAATCAAACCCAGGTCAGATTAGTGTCATATGAGCTGAGAATTCGATTTTTCTTACTTCTGTTAACTTTTTAAAACTTTGTTTTGACTCAAAAACGCGTATATATCCGGTGTCCGGCCCCATACCGTGCTTATGGGTGTCTTTCGATTTCGTAAGAAGGTCGCACAGTCATTGTATTCCTTGCAAGTTCTCGAATCCCCGTTTGCCACGTTGTTGGTTCGAACACCGCACGTGAGGTCGCTGTACTGGCATCATACAGTCTCTTAAGCTCTGTATGAATGCCTGCGGATTGCCTGTGCGACGGCTGCAGCTACGGATGGAGAATTCGTGTGACTGAAATATCTTGCGACTCATGTGAATAGGGTTTGAAACTGGATGAAACTTCAGAAGTCACCTTTCAGAAGTTCAGAAACCTCTTGTCATATACGAAAGGCTATAAAACAGAAACACGGAACACTTTAAGCCGCCGAGGAGGACAGAATTCGAAAATTTTGCAGACCTGGATTTGATTAATTTGATTAAACCATATGTATAGAACAGAAATGGATTTCCAACGCGCTGTTAATGAACATTTCAATCCTTTTGATTAAAATACACTCTAAATCAGCTTGGCTTGGCAACCCTGCTAACAGGTGGGGTCGTTCAGAATAACAGTACTTTTGAAAAGGCGCCACAATAGTACAGTGTCGCGGTAATGGCGTAAGTATGCAAAACTGTTTTCAATACACTGGGTATCTGCGTAAACAAATAAGACGGTGTTTATAGTGATTCTCAAATTAAAATAGTGGATTTTAAATTCGATAAGAAATACATGCACAGACATAATTCTGAAGGACTACTGTCGTGAAAATATAGGTCCTATCCCATAAAGATGGGGAGTTCAATACGATTTAAGTATGGGGTTCCTATGCAATTGATCCAAATCTCAAATACTTTAATTCTGAAGTTCCAATGAAACCGGCACGAACAAACGAGTTTAAACGAATGAGGTGCTGACTGAAATCTATAGAACTGAATAACCCGTAGGCCTGCGTGGGTTTGATTATTCTTTTCAAACGTTACGATGCGGAAAATAATGTTCGCTTTTTAAGACAGTGTGACACAAAAAAAAGTCCGCATTTGTGAACCGCAGTTCGCAAGAAATATAATTATACGGAAAACCCATGTATCCTCAAATAATCCTATTTTTATGCGGAGAATTATCGTACTGGCGATTTTTTCTTATTAGCAACTTGGCGACATCGTATTGTCGTGCCGAGTCGGTGCAAGCTTTCCAGAAAGGGAGTTTGTTTGATGCAGTCATATGGGAGTTAAATAATAATTTCTAACTTTCTGGCTAAAAAACTCGTGAAAATTAAAAATTACTGCCCAAAAAGGGGGTTCGAGCAAACCCACTGATCCCTCTCTGAATCCGCCCCTTGTATTGCTGCATTGTTTACGGCTTCGTAAGCCGATAGTCGCATGTGTACTTCATAATATAGCTTACTGACCCCAAGACCAGTCGCCATTTTAGCCAATCAGATGATTGAGATTTGAGTCTTGTTTAATGATCTTGGGCAAAAATCTCTATAAAGAAAAAGATTTGACTGATTGGATAGAAATTATTAGGAAAGTGGAAGAACCGTGATTTAGAGGTACATGTAGCCGATCGGACCGCTTATCCAGCAATCGCGGATTTTAAAAAATGGAGCGTTTGTTCGGCCTGAGAACCTGTCATTAACTGTGTCTAGTGCAATCTATTAACACTGTTTTCAACTTTTGGGAATGTTTTAAATATCATTCTAAACGTGAAGCATATAATTACAAATAAGTCACCTAGTATTGAGGTATTATATAAGATTAAAATTTACAAAAAGATGATTTATGAACCCTATCCCCAAGATGTCGTTTAAATTGGTATATAGAATATCAATTTTATGTTTTTATGATGAAATGTGTTTTTTTGGCATTTTAGTGTCGTATTACGCAGAATTTTTAATGAAATGTATTTTGCCTATTCATTTGGTTATATGTATAGAGCTCTCGATGCGGCTTAATAAGTGATTCGGTCCGATTGCGTTCATTTAAGGTGGTTTGAACTCATTGAAACTGACGACATATATAGGCCGTAAAATAATTAGTAATTATTTGTATAGAGAAATGTTGCATATTTTCCTACCTTTGTGTTTTCTATCTCAGTCCGGCGAGACTGTGTCTTTAAGGTACTTCAGTAAAGACATGCCCTGAAAACCTTAACACCACCACACCGCCAGTTGCTGAAACCGTTTTGTTAAAAAAATGGTTAAGCACTCCATGCAACCAAACACATTTATAACCATATATGGTATGCTTAAATCAAATAGTTTTAAAATTACGAAATCAATGGAAATGATACAGTTATAGAAATTGTTTGCCCATAAATAACTGGCCAAGTTTGATGAAGGTTGCGTTTGTCTTTCAATTTAGAGAGCGAGAGGTGCCAATGTTTTGGAATATTCAGCAACTGAAAATGGGTAGTAACTCTAAAGTGACCGCAGAAATCTAGAAAAAAAATAATTTGGTAGAGATAGATGCTTATGAGCATTAACACCAAGTTTGGTGAATATTAAATGAAATTATTTCTTGTTGGATAGAAGATAAAGATAATTTAGTCAAACACATGCAACCTAAGGAACAAATTTAACAGAGTCCCAGGAGCAATCTAGCTGTTTATCAAAGCTGACCCAGATATTATGACTATAATTATTCAGGCTTTTATGTAGATTGATTTTGTATTTTTAAACTCAGCGGGCGGGCAACTTTTGTGGTCACCGTCATCACAGCAGGTATTCCCTAAATAGTCCCGTTTTTTCAAACAATTGTATCAATATGGTTATATTAATAAAAACAAACTTTAAAAAGGAAAACTGCTGCCTTTTTCATTTAGACATACTTAAGAAGGTACTTCAAACCCAACCAAGTGTGCACATTTTATACAATCTTTAGATCATGAATAAATCTGTATTTTGACTAATGTACAGTATTGCTGAAGTGATTTGAAATCATTTCCATACCCTCGATGTAAAATGTTTATTATTTCCATAAATGTAAATATCACCTTAACTTAGTTCGACCGGTACTTATTATTTTCATGTTTGCGAACGCAATATTTGAATTACGGGTTGAAGTTAAAGAAATTTTGTATAAATGCTGTTAAAAATCCATGCTTAAGTAAACATAATTCAACGCCCTACTTAGCACTTTTTGGACAGATGTATATATAGTGTGGAAGAGTTCTATCATTCGATTCAGACAGTGCAAGTTATATAACTGTCATCAGAATTCGTGGTTTATATTTAAATGTTTGCGAACACTGAAATCGTCTGGACTTTTTAAACTTATTTGACTTTATCATTAGCTTAATCGTTGATTTCGAGAATTGGTAATACTGGATTAAACTATAGAAACGATTCTAAGGGGACATGGGGACCAGGGGCTTTACAGCCGGTCGTTTGTGTCTGGTGTTAGTGGTTGCCATGGCGATGTCGTCTGCTGTCGCGCAAGATCTAGGTAGGGTAAAACATGCACATTCTTTTCAAGTGTTAGACAAATCCCTTTGGTATATGATGATGATGATGATGATGATTATTATTATTATTATTATTATTATTATTATTATTATTATTATTGCTGCGCTACGAAACCTGCTGTTAAATATTTGAGAATCACTCGAAACAAGTAATTTAATTTTTTTTGTTCAACTGTATGAAAATCAATGTAACTACCTTTCATAAAAATAATTATGTCTTTATAATTTCAAAATACCCTTAAACTTTATAAATGCTACGCAGCTATAAACGTATCACTGACGTGACGCAATCGCTATTTTGTTGGGGTTTTTTTTTGTGTTTTTTTTTTCATCTTCATAAAATCTTCCAAAAGCGATGTCAGTAATAACTCTATGTAAAATTTGTACTCATTTATTCATTCGTTTGTTTTTGAAATATAATATGAAAGATATTAATATGGATGTACCTTAAGTTAAAAAAATGTTGTGTTTTTTTTCTTGATAATGGAATTACTGAGTATAAATATGTAATCGTTTCCATGGTATTGAGATTATCACATTTTATTTTACCAAAACAGATTATACCGTATAACTACAAGAATCGGACTCTACTTAATTAAAATGTATTTTGTACCGAAACTACTGCCACTGTACGCATTTGCAATGCGAATTTCAGAAAAACCGTTCCAACAAAACCGTTCGTAACGCTTCTGTTATTGCGTGATAGTTATGATGTTAACACGAGAATAACAACTTCCTAGGTAACATTTGATTTTGATCCTGACCTCCCTTCTCATATTCCCGTCCCCTTTTTGCGCCCCAACCCCTCTCCTCCCCACCCTACCCCTCCCGCCAAACAATAGTTCATTTATAAGATATAAGATAGTAACAGAGATAAGTTCTTCTGTGCCCAAGCTCATAAAACTAAATCTGGAGATCAGTCTCAAATCTCAAGCCATTTCAGCCAATCAGATCCTTGAGATTTGAGACTCATCTCAAATCTTACTTTTAATCGTGAATCTTAGAGAACGAATATGTTTAGTGCACGAAGCCATTCACAAAACTGGACAATAGTCAAGTCCACTCACTCACTTAAATTATAAATCTTTTGATTTTTATAAGTGATATATATTTTTCCGATACAAAAATTACCGCAAATAATAGATATATGTTATTAAAAAAATAAAGTGAAAATGTATGGTGTATCAAAACAACAATAATACACAGTAAGCGGGACGATCGATCGACCACACTGCGTTATTACCGTTAAAACCGTAAATAAAAATAAATATTTTGAATTTCAATCAAAATGTTATTCACTAAATTTCAAACAGATACACGCTGTTTTCTATTCCGAAGCAAACAACATTTTTTGCATAACGAAGGGCAATATCAGTATGCGATACTCTCCGGGTCAATGTTTTAAGAATGGTTATTATTTATTAAACTCGTGAAGTTGCCTAGATTCGTAGCAACCTGACAGCCTGGCAGAATGAAGTTAGCAGCCTGACAGCGTGAAGTTAGCAGCCTGACAGCGTGAAGTTAGCAGCCTGGCAGCGTGAAGTTAACAGCCTGACAGCTTAACGTTTGAGGCTCGAAGAATCATTCAAAAATGCCATTTTTATATATGATTCATTTTCTCACATTGTTAGAAAATGAGAAAATTGAAATATTTAAAACAGGCAGAAACACCTAAATGTGAAAACGAAGTTGCTGTGAAATATCATACATATCTGCGAAAACGGTTATGTTTTTATTTTTAGAATAAAAAGTCTAAACATTCATTTAATGGTTTAAAATGTTGAGATGGCATCTTTTGAATTTAATACATGTAGCTGGGGGAGACGGCGGTCGTTGTCAGTACATTTTTATTGAGAAAAGGTAATAAGGTAACAAAAAACCCGCGTCACGCTTTGATAACGAATAACGAGTGACATTTGAAAAATCATGTCAAAAAAGATAAATTATTTTCTACATTTTTCTTTAACAAAGAACAACCTTTTTTCATGCTATTAATGTAGGTGGAGAGTACAATGGCTAATTGAGTCTTTTTAAACTAGACCATGACGTTAAACGGGGTCTGCAATCAGATAGGATAATGTCGCATAATCAAAATGATAATATACACAGTAAACAGACACAGCAAAAGTGCCACAAGCGTGCTTTCTAATCCAAGAATATGAAAGTAAGAGATAAAAATGTTAATTTGAACGTTCACGCGCAGACAAGTGTTGAGGACCGTATGGACAAACTTAAATTTTTTTCTCTCCCTTAACCCCGATGCATTACACGATGGTGAAATTACAATTGGTACGATGGCACGATGATGAAAACGCGAAGGCACGATGGAAAAAACACGAAGTCACGATGGTACGATGGTGAAAACACGATGTAATATCGTGGTTTCAGCATCGTACCATCGTGGTTTGACCATCGTGCCATCGTTCCATCTTTGTTTCACCATCGTGCCATCGTTGTTTCACCATCGTGCCATTGTTGTTTCATCTTCGTGCCATCGTTGTTTTACCATCGGCATATCGTTGTTTCATCATCGTGCAATCGTTGTTTCATCATCGTGCCTTCGTTGTTTCATCATCATGCCATCGTTGTTTCACCACCGTACCATTGCCTTCCGATTGTCATGCGCAGTAAAATCCGCTGATGTACATTTACTATTTTATTTTTTTAGCAGAAAGATGTCGTAAGTGGCACGCTGGTAAAACAACGATTGTACGATGGTGAAACAATGTTTCGATGGCACGATGGTTAAACCACGATTCTACGATGATGAACCGCGATATTACATCGCGTTTTCACCATCGTACCATCTTGTTTTCACATGGCACGATGGTGAAACCATGTTGGTACGATGATGAAACCGCGATATTACATCGCGTTTTCACCATCGTACCATCGTGTTTTCACCATCGTGCCATCGTGGTTTCACCATCGTGCCTTCGCGTTTTCATCATCGTGCCATCGTACCATCGTGATTTCACCATCGTACCATCGTGCATCGTGGTAAAGGGAGAGAAAAAAAAGTTTGTCCAAACAGAACATCGTTAATACAGCATTATTATTTACAGATGCTTATTATGGATGATAAGAAAACTGGTTATTTAAGAATCACTTGAAATATATAAGTTTCCTATCGTGTTGTTCGGTTGTGAGGATAGAAACTTCCTAAATAGTTTAATTGAAGAAAATTTAAAAAATGTATTTATATTTTCAAAATTATCTGTTTCATTTTGCACAGATAGTATCTACAGGCAATAAAAACCAAAATGGACAATTATATGATGCAGTTAACTGCAAAGTGATTATGTATTTAATTACTTGTATTGCACTCAAATTTAGTTCAAAGATATAGACATCGATTTCGTAATAAAAACACGTTGATTTGCGCGTCGTATTTTAACAACCATTACACTTCCCAATGACCCCAAATATTATACATGTATTATTGCCAACAAGTTACACCTCCCAGTGACCCCAAATATTATGTTATATAGTGAACAAGTCATACCAGTTCAATTATAACTTCGATACTATACAAAAACGTTAGTCTACCTCTCATACAAATCGTTACCTCTCTTTTCCCTTAAAATATTAGATTAGTGACGTTTTAAACTCACGGCTTCTTCGTCTAATACAATGTATTTCTGTAATGGTGACGATAAGAACAAACAAACAAAAACATCCTGGTCCCAATTTTATAAAACTAAGAATGAAAATCAGTCTCAAATCTCAAGCATCTGACTGGCTTAAATGGCGACAGGTCGCCATTTCCGGCAATCAGATGCTTGAGATTTGACACTGATTTCCATTCTTAGGTCGCCATTTCCGGCAATCAGATGCTTGAGATTTGAGACTTGTTCCCAATCTCAGGTTTATAATCTTGGGGGCTGGATAACATTGACAAAGGCTTAACAATCCCACACTCTCCCCAAACCACAAAAAAGAACAAATATTATTTTTCACATAGTCGTTAATCACAGTTTACTAATCATTGTAAATAAAGAATACGATTCCAGTCAAACTATTTCTTTTAAAAAAATATAAGCAAGATTCACTTTATATTGACTGAAGCTTCTCTTCTTTTGCTTTTTTTATTTGCTATTTTGCAGTGGTGAGTTTGTTGTGATATTTTTTTGTAATTTTCCATTCAGTAAATAATGTTGATGTAACTGATAACTATAATTGCCGTAAAACGTTCTGTCAGGTAAAAGGCTATTAAAGCGATTTTTTTTAATTAAATGTAAATCATCTCGAAATACGGTCAAAGTTTAAAAATGTAAGACAGAAAATGTTGCAGTGTAAAGTGAACTCTGTCTTGAAACTGTTTAAATCTTAAAACATATAACCAAAGTTTTACTCAGAGTTTTCAGACAGAACACGGGTATCATTTTTTTCATTTTTTAACGAAAACAAAATCTCTTAAAACTTGCATATTTATAATTTCATATCGATATCTTTTGGGGTATTAATAGCCTCGAACTTTTATAAAAACCCACAGCAAAGCCTCGCATTTTTCGAGTCATTGCTTTGATTACACGCCCCATTATTTCGTTGCAAATATTTAATATTGTTAAAGTATTGCGCCTTTTGCAATCGATTTGCCTTAGACAAAAAAGAAAAAATATATAAATCTCTCAAACAGCACAATGCAGTTCCATCAAACTTTGCACAAACCAGTAAAGATAAATAGTTAGACCCAAACAAACCCTAAAATTCTAGTTGCAATTTATCACAAAAAACGAAGCAACACTAAACATCAATTTAAATGTCTTGATGTGTAATGAGTTACTGACAACGATACCTAAGGTCCTTTGGTCTAACAAATGTATACAATGTGAGTTATTTGAAAAAGAGTGATTGACCTTCAATTTCCTGGGCGTGAAAATGGTTGCTGATGCGTTCAAGCACTGAAATTCTGCCATACAAAATATTGTGTGTTCTAGCAGAAATTCATCTACTTGAGTTCAATGCATAAAAGCATCAAATGCCTATTCTCATCATTTTTAGACAATATAGACCATATAGACGGTAAGACCACAATTTCAAGTACCCTTTTACCACGTTGCTCTATTAAGTAAGACCACTTTTGGCCAGTCCAACTTATTGTGATGATGTTTATCATGCAAGTATAGTGTTCTTAAAGCTTTGAAAGGTAGACGGCGAATTTATTAAACAATCAAAAGTTGGATAGAAACATTTATAATGACAAGTTAAGCTGACAAATCACTCAGTTTTTTTTTATCACGTGATTTGAACAAGTGTCTGCAAGACAGTTACTGTCGTTCTATAATAAAAACTACCTACATCCCCTCGCAGTGGCACAACTAGCTGTCTATTCATGTGGAATTATAATTGTGCTTGAGCATGCCCACCCCACGCAGATATTTCATATTTAACATTTGTACAGTTTGGTGCATTTTGAGATTTCTGTGGAAAATCACGAAGATTCAGCCTCGCTATGTCGCTAAAATCGCCCCTGAATTTACGCAGTAGAAATGTCCTGTTGGACAGTCTTGGCTCCAAGGTTATAAAAGTGAGAATGGAAACCAGTTTCAAATCTCAAGGACCTGATTGGCTGAAATGGTGAGTGGTCGCCATTTCATCCAATCAGATGCTTTAGATTTAAGAATGGTTTCCAATCTCAGTTTTATAATCTTCAGCATTGATCAAATAGAGAATTTATCATAAACATGTGTCTCGAGTTTCTTCTTTTTCACACAACACTAGTTAAGCTCGATGACCGCTGTCCTCCAGTGGCCGGCCCTGATTGCACAGAAGATGAGTGCGATACTGACGAAACCTGCAAACTTCTCGATCCTTCTCTGATTTGCTGTTTTTACAGCTGCTTCTCAATGTGCAAGACTCCCGTAAACAACAGCAGTTCTTCAGGTTAGGTTGTGTGTTCAATGTGACGTGATTTACCCTGTATTATACATGTATTTCATTCCTTAATTTGCACTCATGCGGGAGCTTCTACTTTCCTTGTAAGGTTTTCAGGATATTTTACATGTAATCCTACCTTTTAATAATGTGAACTAATATTTCTTGGAAAATGTGTTTGTGTCACTGTGTTCTTTGAAATGGCTTCCTTATAATAATACATTGAATTGTTTTTCACTGCCTTCTATTAATATAAAACTGATTGTTATGGACATTAACGCAACTTAAAACATAATGTATCCATTCATTTACTTACCAGATTTGTATTTTGCAATGTTTGGCGGCTGACGTTTTCGTTTTATTCACACCACACAGATTTTGTCTGGTATTAATGTTTGTATATTGTTTTGTTTGTTATTATTTGTTGTTCTTGTTGGTGATGGTAGTGGTTGCGTGTTGTCTTCAATGTTGTTGTTGGTTCATCTGTCTTTTTTGTTAATTTGTAAGCTATTTAATATTGTTGGTTTTATTCATTATCAGACGACTCTCTTAATCATTATGATTCAATTAAATTTTATTTAAGTGCAATATAACCACATGTCATGTGCATTTCTGAGATACAGCTACTATATGCTTTTATGTTTTCCAGTGAATTATTGAGTTTTCTCAGTGAAATAAAATTTGTATGTCAACTGTTTTGAAACTGTGGAACACCATTTTTTCACTGTTGTTGTCGAACTGTTTTGAACTTGTTACCTCCATTTCCAATTTTACAGATAAGATTTACAAAAACATGAAATAAAGAAAAAATGTGGAACTAAATATTTCGTAATGATCACTAGTGAAACGAAATCGATAATTTACTCTCATGACTCTGGCAAACCTATATTGTTTTGCAGTCCAAAATGATTAAACTAAATTGATTGTAAAAAAGTTACATTTTATCTTTTTGATCACAAGTTCTGCCTGAATATCTGAAATTGACGATGAAGATGTTTTATTAATCATGTTTAGCAAAGAGCTGTGAGAAGAACGGCCAAACCTACCAAAATGGCACGAGCGGCATTGACGCAGAGGACGGGTGTAACACGTGCACGTGCGATGACGGGACCCTCGAATGCACCGTCAACAACTGCGGTTAGACCATTAAGCAAACATAAAATTAGCTTTCTCATAATTAAAAAAAATATCGACACGATTATTAACAAGTTTATTAAGTTAGATTACCACCTAAAACTAGTATTTTATAATAATTTTATCAAAAAGAAATATTCCATTTACGGTTTTAGTTATTAAAAAGCAAAAAAAGCATTTAACATAAAGAGCTATGTAAAAAAGAAAGAAAGAAAAAATTGTTTACGTTTATTACCTGCCAAATAAACCGCATTTGTTAACGCATTGTTCAGAATTGTGTCCAAAACTGGTCGACTCCGAGTTGGAAAACTGCACGTCTAATTGTACTGAGAACAACGACTGTACCCCGGACGGTGCGTGCTGTGTATACGATGACTGTTACATCTGCAAGTTTCCAGATCAAGGTTAGGAATGTTCGGCGTTGTTTGTTATGTTGTTTATATGTTGTTGGTGTGTTTCTGCTGTGTTTCCGGTTTCTTCTGTGTTTACGGATCTCGTTTTGATTGTTACATGTTTTGTTGCTCTTTGAAGATTGCCTAACACGCAGAGTGAATGTGTTTTATTATCGACATATATATATGTATATTTTGATGACCTATCTAATGCAACGACTTACTTCTTTAATTTTGTTGTTTGGGATTGTTTTGAAGCCCTGTTTAGCTCTGTTAAACTGTCTGTCGGCACCGGAACCATATCACTCAAACTGGAGACAAGTCTCAGATCTCAGGCATCTGACTGGCTGAATTGGAGACTGGTCTCCAATTTCAGTTTTATGATCTTGGGCCCTAAGCTGTCTTAGGTTAGCAGAGTTAGCAGAAGATCGCCGATTCATTTTCCATTCGTCATTGGAGTTTCTTGTTTGTGTATTTTGGTAAATGTTTACCTTTTTGTCTGTTTGTTGTTTAAGGTAGTTTGTATTTTGTTCTGACTCTTTTTTCATTAATAAATATTATACTACAAGGTGTTAATACAAAAATTGAAAATCTAGTAGACTATTTTCTATAAGTTTATGCACGTCGAGAATTTTCGCCTACACAGCCTTCGCTTAAATAGATCAACTCTTGTCGATTGTTCCATTGTCTTATTTCCTCGCCAGCAACCTGTCGATACAACGGTGGCGAATATTTACCGGGCCAAACTTTTCCACATAGAGACAACTGTAACAATTGCACGTGCAACAACGGCAAAGTCAATTGCACAGAAGATATTTGTTTTGAACGTAAGAAATCAGTTGTATTTTGAACAGAACACACGTATTTAAGCATTTTCTCGTAAACAGTCTTACAACCGAATGAAATTTATTTCTGTTTACATTTCAAGACAAGTGTCATAGGCGGATCCAGGATTTGTAGTTAGGGGGGCGGAAAATAAACAATCCGACTGGGGTCCAGGGGGCCGTAAGGGCCCCCGGTGGGTCCAGGGCAAAGCCCTAGCCAGGTGGCCGGAGGCCCCCGCAAGCTCCTGTGTTTTAGTCATTTCTAAGGGATTCATGCACATTTCCAGAACCACAAATATACTTTCCCAGGGTATACAATACAATGTACGAGAGCTCTAATCTACTGTGTGCTTAAGGTATGAATCAAACGGAGACAAAAATAAGATCTTTTGCACAATATATATTTTGAATGTTTGCGTGTTTCCCACTTGGTGCATCCATGTTTGTTGACTCACTTTACTCAAAGGAAAAATATAAATGGAAGTAAGTGAAAGCGGGAATATTTAAAATACAGAAACGTAGTTTACTACGAACATGTAAACTGAATTCAAGCGAGAGGAAAAATATAGCAAACACGTAAACTTAGGTATCACAAATTAATCTTACAAAAAATGAGAAGGAATCATTTGTGAATTGTTCGTTATGTCATTGTATTAGTGTACTCCTAGTCTTGAAACTTATTGCACGCGTAGCGTGCGAAAATTTTTTGACATTTATATATATTTACCTATATATCATATTTCATTACAGAGAAAAAAACTTTGCTTGGGCAATTTTAGGGGGGGCGTACGCCGGGTCCGCCCCCCCCCCCCTGGATCCGCCTATGAGTGTTTTATGCGATGGTTACTCTTTTTTATTTAGATATAGAAAATAACAAACAGGTTTCCCATACCTATAAACCATACAAATGTTATTTTAAAGAAGTTTCAACAGAATAGGGGAATCGTAATGTAATAGTTTTCCTATTGTTATTTTTTTACGAAAAAGCATGTGTGTACAACGGTACGGAGTATCAATCGGGACAAAAGTTCCCGGCGAGCGATGGTTGTAACACCTGTACGTGCGATCATGGCAAAATTTCGTGCACGGAGAAGGCGTGTAGTAAGTGGGAGAGATATTTGTATCTGAATGTGTATCTGTTTAAACAGACATCAATAATCAACGCTTATTTTAACAAGAGGATGTAGATCTTTAATTAACCCTTTATTTCATGGGATACGTGCCCAAGGTTATAAAACTGTGCATGGAAACCAGTCTCAAATCTCAAGCATCTGGTTGGCTGAAATGGCGACCAGTCGCCATTTCAGCCAACCAGATCCGTAAGATTTGAGACTGGTTTACAATCTCAGTTTTATAACCTTGACACATTGAGTGTATCCCAAGGGTGACTTGCAGACCAAGATCAATCGGGATATCTGTACTATCTGATTTGCATATTAAACAACAAAAACACACCCATCATAACATTTTCATGCTTAAGTTTCGCATATAACACATTAATTTGTATCGTTTTCATGTAATTTAAACGTTATATTCAATCAAACTAAATCTTGATTTGTACATTAATGTTCAGTTGGTCACTGACAGAATAATAAGCCGAACAATTACATGCTAATTGTACAGATGGCGCTTTAAGTTAAAAAAGAAACTTGCTTAAAATGAATAAATTAACTGTAATTTTAGCGTCAGTTTAGCTTACAAATATTTGTTGGTGTTGGCATTTTCAGCGTCAGTTATGAAATTATAATTATATTGCCAGTTTTAAGAATGTTATAAACGCGAAATAAAAAAAAATAAACTAATGCACGCAACTCATAACAACGCTCTTTTTGTAATCTAGCATCCTTTATAATTGTATACCAATAATGCCTAAAAGTATATAAGTTTATTACCGTGCTTAGACATGAGTGTAACTCATATATGCTATTTATAATTACTGGAAAGAGCGCCATGAAGGTAGGTATATCATAACAGTCATATTTCACCGGACCCGAATTGTGGCGGACCCGAGCTTACTCCTTTTTATCACTGTTGAAGAAGCTACGCTTGGCTCTTTAAGTGTCTCTCGGCATCGAGGACTGCTATGATTTCATTTAATTAAATGTTGTAGTTTAACTAATTAATAGGCCTATGCCACAGTGTCTTTTGTATTACGACTAACCACTTTCTTATTATTATTATTATTGTTTTATTATTATTATTATTATTATTATTATTATTATTATTATTATTATTATTATATTAGACACTGACAAGGATCCAGCCAGCGAAAACAGATAGTCATACTCTAATCAAAGTTATATTCCTTTTTTTAAATTTTAGTTTGCAAAGATGGAGAAAGAACCTGGAATAATGGCGAGTCATTTCCTTCCCCTGATGGTTGTAATACGTGCACGTGCACGAATGGTAATGTCATGTGCACAAAGAGGGCGTGTAACGGTATGTATGTTATAAAATAGTTTCCACAAAGTCCCATAATCCATCTTAGTGTTGACCACTCTCAAAAGCCTATCTTGGTGTAACATTCATGTTTCAACGAAAGCGAATAATTTATGTTGCACGTGTAAGCATTTACGCTCTAAAACATAAGTGAACGTCACTCGCCTGCAAAGAACTATGTAATTTATATAAATGTATATTTTAAACTTAATTATATAATTAAACTGACTATATATATTGTATTAAATAATAATTAACTTCCTGTAGTATTGAGTGAGTGTTGGAAGTGGGGACGGAGGGAACAGACTACATATTGCGCTCACTCTTTAGTTATCATTATGCCTTTAAATCAAATCATCTGCGCTGAGAACATACGGTTTTGTGTATGTTTCGATCATGTTTTTAGTGTTTTTTTCATATTAAGCTAAGAAATTTGCCAAAGTTAACTAGAGGGGTACCTGCAAAACCAACTAACTGTTGCACATGTACATCAATACACTGAACCATGAATTTGCATCAATAAAAACCCGTAATACACCTGTACTTTCATTTCTCAACGTTATTGTGTCCTATTAAAGCGTTTGAAGCATAACATAGCGATGCAACGGTAAATAAAAGATATTGACATTACTGAAAATATCGATCTATCACCGATGAAAAATTTATGACTGAAGTAACGAAGTAATTATTTCAGTTTTTAAACCAGAAGATCAAATTTGACACACTACCCCCGCACACACACACGTCTCCCTGGACTAGCGGTGTCCCTGGGCTCACACTCCACCCTGAACTCGCGATGTCTCTGGACTCGCGGTGTCTCTGATCTCACAGTCCCCCATGCTAACCACCGCACTCAGTGACTGTCCTAGAGTGACTGTCCCAGATAAATTACTTTACATGTACTGTCTTTGATGTTTCGGTTATGTTTATCGTCTATATTCAATAACAACGGTATAAAAGAAGTTTTTTCACAATAATATACTTGATCAACAAATAATTAACATCGTGTATACTATTTTCATACCTATCTATACTATAATAATATACATTCAAGTGTTGAGGGGAAAAAATCTTGTGATTTGAGAAAGGTTAGATTTCAAAAATCAAACTCTAATTTGTGTCATACTAGTGTAGAATTTCAATGTTTTAGTGATCTATGCCCTTGATTCTAATGATTCAAATATATTGAATAACTCTTCAAGAGTGCAAGATAATTTTTCATAAATTTTGCTGATTCAGAGGGGTTCAGTGTGGTTGTTTATACCATCTTTTTACAGCAACATTTAATTTTCATGCGTATTTTCGGCCAGAAAGTTGGAAATTATCATGTTACTAAACCAAGTCTCCCCCAAACAACTCTTTTTTTCTAGAAATCGTTTACCCGATCAAGCAACGAGATGCTCAGCTTTTCAGCTGAAGTCAAGGTCGTTTTTGCCTTTTAAAACAAACCTCAAAGAAGTTGTCCGACCGACAAAACGGATAAAAGTTACCTGGTACCACTCCCTTACAACGTATGTCACGTTGTCACAAAATTATCATATCTGTATCAGATATTTATTGATAAACAACGTATTTTCAGATCATAAAATAATTTATAAACTTAATCGGATGATATGCTGCTTAAACACTGGAATGCATTTCATTCGGCATAAAAAAACTATGAAAGTGCGTCAACACCCTGGCTGCATTCACACAATGTTTACAGGCTCTAATAATTTCTTTCACGCCGGGGCGGTATTGAAATTGTGTATGTTGCCCGGATGATAATTTGTATTTGAATACCTAATTTTTACCCCCATTTTGTATTTCTATGTTCTGTTCACAGTTATTGCTCAGTGATTTTAATAAAAATAAGCACAATTCTTAATCCTTGATCTTAATACCTTATTACAAAATACATTGATTTATTGCGGTTGGAAGTTGTTTTCATAATGATAAAAATTATTTTCTTTCTTACATTTTATTACTACCTTGACAACAACTATTCGCTCGCGATGATCGTGAGATAACATACCTTCCGCAAATGTTGCCTCCAAGGGGATACCCTTGCTCACTTAGTTTTTTCATTTAATTAGATTAATTTTCCTTTTGCTTGGGATCAATCGGTCAACTCTCCGCTTGCTACTTAACTTAACATTGAATTATTGGTAAAAACAGTGAGTGTTAAGTTTTTTGGCTGCTAAATAAGATTCTACTAAAAGCTGTACAACTTCTTTTTAAAATGGATTATTTCCTTTTGAAAAAGTCGACATTTAATAAACGCTAATCTGTAATTTTATTTTGTATTGAATAACCTAGTGTCATTGGGCAAGCGACTACACTGACACAGTGTTATTGGGAAATCTGCAGCCTTAATTAAACACAAGAGCTACATTTGGCTATATTTTAATTCTTTTAAAAAGTGCAAGTTAATATTAAAAACACCCGTTGATTTTTCAATGATCGAACGCTGTATACTTCGTTTTGTGTTGCTGTATCAGTTGGACTGTTTTGCAATCCCACGCCGGCTATTCATTATGCAGGATGTAAACATGTAAATATGTAAATATTATTATATATTTCAAACAGTGCGCACTTCAAGTAGTTAAACACAACCCACTCGCCATCAACCACGGGTCCGGTTCACCCTACCTATGATGGATCTATCCACCTAACTTGCGGTTAAAAGTCGGTGTCAACATCCGGATGCCAGCCCACAAACTATGTTCTTTTAAACTACTTATTGAATTATATTATTAACAACAACAGCAACTTCAACCAATTTATATGCAAAGTTCTCACGCATTGCATTAAAATAACCATTTTCATTGTCAAGTTAACGCAGTAGGTTCTTACCATTCTTAATTAATATTGTTAGTCAAGCAGTTTTCATTCCTTCACAAAATGCACCCATGTTCAGAGAGGTCACTTGTAGTTTTGGAATGTACGGGGTTAAGACTCTCATTTTGAAATGTTATACAATTAAGATGTGAATTTCGTTTTAACGTTGCAATACAATGTTACCAATGGCTAATAAACTGTTAAACAAGAACCCCAAATTTCATAAAATGGTATTTGAAAGTCTCATAACGGGTGAAGAGACATTGGTCAATTTTATGATCCTAGGGGCAGAGTTGACAACAGGATAATGGCTTTGAAACTTGGCAAAAGGCACAGTATAGCGTAAAGAACACTAATAGCAAGACGTTGCTAGCAAATTAGCTACGTTTAACATTTTTCTTTAGAAAGAGTAGTCCAATCATGCAAAGGGTTTCCCTAAATGTAAGGGGTGGTGTCTGGAAGCTTCTATAATAATGTTGTCTGAGAAAATTGCTAACAAACATGAGAAAAATAGGTCCTTCAACAGGACTCAAGTATATACACCTGTTACATGACAATGCTCCAGCCCACAATCATCAACTGCAGATTTTGAAATCGGACACACCCTCAATACATCCCAGATCTGGCAAAGTACAATTGTTTCCTCTTTCCAGAAACTGAAGGGCACCTACATAGCACAAATAGTAGATGTTTTAAATTTTGCCTGATTAAAACGGCCAATTGATAATATTATTATGCCACCGAAGGACGGCATATAATAATCGAATTGTCCGTCCGTCTGTCCTTCCGTCCAGGATAATTCCCCTATAAACTTTGAGTTTTCTTTAAAAATCGTGATAGTACATTTACTATAACGTGCTTATTACTTGGGGATTTAGTACAGATTTCAAACAAATGATCCTATTCATCTTCCACATAATAACCATGTGGTAAGGTTCATAATTCTAGCAATCCTATGTCCTGAATTATCTCCCAATTATATAATTTAACTTATAATTTGTAACTTAGAATTTTCATTAAAAACTTCTAATAGTTTACTTCAACTTCACTTGGGTGAAAAGTCGGGCATATTAAATTATATATGTATAACAATTTGATTTCAAAGCAACACTTCGGGGGCATTTGTCGATTTCCAGTGACAGCTCTTGTTTATATTGCAGATATTGAAAGAGAAGCCTGGTAATTTGACAAGCCATATGAAACGAAATGTAGTGAATGCAACACACTTATCCATCTAAAAATGAAGAACAAATACAACACTTAGAGGCAATGTAGAGACTTGCCTGACACATAAAGAATAGCTCTTGTAATAAAAAAAACTACGTCGCCTACGCAAATACATGTTATAGTTATTAAAAATTTCCGACATGTCATTTGCGTCAACGAGGCGAAATATTGTTTGAAAATTCGTTTTAAAGTGGATCAACTCGTCAAGTATATGAGTTGGAATTTAACCAAAAAAAACATAATCATTTGGGCATCTGTTGACAAGAAAACATTAGAAGTGATTCACGGGTATAGAAGGTGTATTATAAATTAAGTAATTTGACTATGGATCTTTTGATATGCCAATTAATGATATGCTGTGTTGCTTTACCCACTAGATCTTATACTGATAACCGGAACTCTATTGAATAACAAGGCTGCACCATTCGTAGACGCCCTTTTAATGTTAAAATCTAGTTCGTCTTTAAAATGAAATTTGGTGCAGCAAAGCCATTTTAATGCACCGTGCAACTTGAAATAAGTTGTTCAGCGACGGTAATGTCAAATCTGACCGATAAATCAAGTAATGAAGAGAAAAAGTGGCATAATTTAGCTAGCCATCGTGATTGAAAGATATGCCAAATAACTACGAGTCAGTGAAAGATATGCAAAACATGCAACTGTAGACGTACATATAACTTCTTGCTACACTTGCAATTTTGCAACAGCATACCGGTAACGTAAACACTGATGGGGTAAGGGTTATCCTGTATCTAATTTGAGTGCCCTGTGGTAGTTCTTAAGATTGCGACAAAATGGCTACTAAAGGGTATGTGTTTATTGTTAACAATTGGTCCACACACATTTCTCTTTGTCAAATGAACCAAAATTACGTGTATAAACAGAATAGCACGTGGAATGTTTGGAAACATTCGTCGCCATCTTGAGAACTTCAACAATGCACTAAAAGTTTGGTACAAGACAACCTAATAGAAACCGTTAACAACCCCAGACGGTAGCTATGACGACGTACATAATGCTTTAAAACATACATCAGATGTGGTGTGGTTCGCAGACCGCTCAATATTGCATTTTTAGTCACAAAACCTAGTAAACATTTTGTATAAAAATGTTCTCTATAATTGAAACACATGTATACTTTCTTGAATACTACGCCAGCGTTCGAACACTTATGAAAACGGCGGAGGTAATTCTATATTATATTATACTATGCTCAGACATTATATTATATAAAAATAAAAGTAAAAGAGGTTAGAAAGTAAGAGATAACCGCCCTGTTGGCAAACAGATTAATATTTCAATTCGATTGCTGGAAGTACATTTGAAATTTCATACATTCGGCGTATTTATTAACATACCTGTATTTACATTCTACTTCAAATATTTAATGAAAACTACGTATGAATAGCCTCTCCAAAGAGAACATGATACTATATAATTACTGCATGTTCTGTCAATTCATTCAACCACTAACCTCTTAGATTTACCGACCTATTTCATTAATTATTCAATTACGACATTTGAATTTGAATAGTTTGTAAGAGGATGAGCGTGTTTCTATCGTGTAGGCGTATTGTCAAAGCGCCTATTATTTACAATAAAGATGAATTCAAATAAAAAAATAAAAATAAATAAATAAATAAATAATAATAATAATAATAATAATAATAATAATAATAATTTAAAAAATAATTAAATTTTAATCAATCAATCAATCATCGATAAAAATAAATTAATTAAAATATTAAATATAAATTATCATCAGAAATATACTTAAGCTTATTTTTGCTGAGTTTATTTAATATTTAATGTGTGTGATGTCGTAAAAGATAGGCTATTGCAAGATAATCATACAAGAGTTTGTAATACAGTTATTTTATTTTTCAGTTTCAGAACCATGCAGCTTGATGCAGTTTGGCGAATGTTTCGTAGAAATGACCGAGATATCTTTCTTCTTAATGACGGCACGCTCCAACAAGCAACTGATATGCAAGTAGGTTCTGTCTGTATGTTTGCCTATATAGGTGAAACGTCAGAACACAAAAGCAAGCTGTTCTTCAATGGGAATCTCTGACAAGTATATGATTTAAGCTTCTTAAAAACTTCATCCACGTTTAAATACACCAAAATCGAATTTTTGCCAGTGGTTTACAAAATACAATTGTTTTTGCAATACCTGAGGTATTGCTTATATCAGCTATTTTGAATATTTGTATTTTTCTTCCATTAGCAAGAGCATTGGGCCTGGCACTGTGTTCTCTTTTTTTGCACCATTTGTTTTCACTAATGCTAATAAAAGTTTGTTGTTGTTGTTTTTGTTGTTTTGCAAAATAAACTTGATGACTCGGAAATGTCTGCACAAGTGGCACAATTATCTACTTCCGAAGGAATTCTTTAATTTGAGACCGTTAGAAATTTAATTTCGGATTTTATAGTCTTTGACGACACGGAGATAACTGGTTACAATATTAACGGCAGCAATATTGTATATTTGAACTATATCAAGATTTTGGTGTAATTTGTATTTTCAATAATCTGTCAGTTTGTATTTTCAGTAAATCTGTCGATTTGTATTTTCAGTAGGCTAATCTGTCGATTTGTATTTTCAGTAATCTGTTGATTTGTATTTTCAGTAATCTGTCAGTTTGTTTTTTCAGTAATCTGTCAATTTGTATTTTCAGTAATCTGTCTGAGATAATTTATTGTAATTTAAAAAAATGTGTTTTTGATTTGCTTTTCATATTGATAACAAACGATATAAATGAAAGAGTTTAAATAGAGATCTATTAAATATATTTATTATCCCTACATGGATACAAAAAAGCAAAACAAAACAAAAACGGTAGGTGATCCAGCATTCTTGAAATAGTTTTGAAGTTTCTTTACATTATTTAGCAATCATAATGACGAACAGGTTATATAAAACTATACTTGTCTCCGAAGACGGGCGTCATTTATCAATTTAAATGAAAATAAAACTCAGGATTAAGCAACAGATCATCTAAAGATAAACGTTCCTTTTCAATATTTTCAGCACAAAGACATCTGTAAAAGCTTGCGTGGAGAGAAACCTTCTCCAGTGTCAAGGAGAAATTGGCACTATTATGACTGCAGTGTTGAACCCGTTTGTCCGCATTTTCGACACCGTCTCTGAATCATTCTGCGAGCGAGGTAGTTATTTTTTGTTTATCAATTCATGAACGAAACTATGGACCCAATACTAAAGATTGATGGCTTACTGTAAAATGTTTATTATTTTTAATGATTGACTTTATCATTGAACATTGCCCAAAACAAAGAAAGAGTAGCTGAATTTGCGAAATACAATGCATGGTTTCCATCCTAAAATGGTTTATAAAAAAGATGATTTGTGGTATAATTTTACTTTTATTAAACATATATTGACTATTTTGATACTTAGATAAAAAATACGAAAATAATAAAAAAAAACCCACACATTTTCTATGTCAAAATGTGTTAATGATTTTGTCTGAGATTCGGCACGTGAGTTCAGTGATGTACGGTACCGCTGTTAGGAATTTACTTAATTTCACACTGTGTCAAAATATTACCCGCGCCAAATTTTTCCGCGGGAGAAGTTTGAAAGTATCATATCCCGTAATTTAAACGTATTTTAGCTCATTAAACAGGATGGTTCGCAAAGCAAAATAGAACATAATATTTTATTTAAAATGATTTAGGCCCCCTAACGCAATTTTGTTTGTTATGCATAATTGAAATTTGAATTCATGAAACTGAATCAACCTAAGTGTTCTAGTAGTCGGATAAAAATCCGTATGTCTATTTATATATCTTATATCCAGGATAATCCCGATAATGATCTATTAATGTCACGTGTATGCTTTGTCATTAAGAATTTTCGGATACAGGAAGTTCAGCTTCCTATTTTTGTTGACATGTTTCCAGTTGGCAACAGACACACAATGTATTTATCATACATGATTGATGTATTTATATGCAATGTTTTGACCACATAATGGTTGTTCTGATACTTTTAAGATTAACTAAGTGTCAACAGTCTGATATTAATGTTTTGTTTAAGGGCTTACTGGATTTTCGAAAAGTTATTTTTATTGTGCAACATTAAAAACATGTTTTATTGTTCATTTCAGATATAGATTTCGGTAAGTAAACAGATAAGGTCCATGCATTTAACAATGGCAAGCTTTTTTGTTTATTTGTTAAGTTAATAAGTAATTTTGTGGGACACAAGCTTTGCACAATCTTTTTTATGCCCCACAAAACTGGAGGTGAAGAGTTGCACTCACTCTTACGTCTGTCATTTTTACTAGATTTATAGCCTTTTTTTAATTTCAGAAATAATTTGTGGCATCAACTTCTTATTTTCAATTTGGCTGAATGCTTTCAAACTTGAACAGATGAGTAGGGATGATGTGTAGATAGTTGTAAAGGAACTTGCCTTGTGACCATTTGCGCCAGAGTTATGGCCCTTTGTTTATGCTAGTAATAAAATTGTGTGGCACTTGTTCTCATTTACTAGTCATGATCACCACATGTTGTTTATGTATACCTGATACACAATTTTGTTACAAATCTTCAGTAGTGGGGGCATCAGTGTCCTGAGGACACAGTCTAGTTTTTAATATGAATCGTGTCCTTGCACATGCACATCAACAATATGTAATGCAATTAAATTGCTGATTGATGGGTCATTCTTCATAAGTATATTTGAATACATTCTTGTATGTGTAATTTCCAAATAAATAGAACATTATAAAATAAAAAAAATTAATGATATTGCTGAATCTCTGTATACAAAATATTTGTTATGTCTGATCGACTGATAGTTGCTATTGCTGTCATGTTTTAGATGAAGATGATGAACCAAATATAAAGCTAGCTGGACAGTGTATTGTTGATTTTGCTAAAGTAGCTGCACATAGTTCCCTGCTTGCAACATGCAGGTAAAATTCATATTCATACAAATCCTTCAAGTAGTAGTCAGAACTTACAGGAAGGGCTCACTTGGGACCAGTGTAGACCCAAATCAGCTTTAACAACTGGTCACCAGTCACAAGTGTAGACCCAGATCAGCTAGTACAACTATTCACAAGTGTAGACCAAGATCAGCTGGTACAACTAGTCACATATGTAGACCAAGCTCAGCTGGTACAACTAGTCACATATGTAGACCAAGATCAGCTGGTACAACTAGTCACAAGTGTAGACCCAGATCAGCTAGTACAACTATTCACAAGTGTAGACCAAGATCAGCTGGTACAACTAGTCACATGTGTAGACCAAGATCAGCTGGTACAGGTAGTCAAAAGTGTAGGTACAGGTCAGCTAGCACATTCACACAATCACCAGTGTAGACCAATATGTGTATTCTAGCACATTCAGTCACAAGTAGACTGCCAGCTGGCACATCCAGTCAGAAGTGTAGAACCAGGTCAGCTGACATATTCACACTCACCAACATAGACCCAGGCCAGCTAGTTATCTGCACAATCTGACCTTGATCTACAATATTCACTAATCTGTTTATAAGTTTCCACAAAACACTTGCATATAATTGATGGATTTATGAGCAGACTTTCAAGGGTCCATCAAGTGTTAAACTGGTTAATCTTGCTAATGAGCACTTCTCTTAGTCTCTGGGCCTGGATTTTTTTCACAAAAGACTGAAGGAAATAGTGTCGGGGGGGGGGGGGGATTTGGTTTTGTTAAATCTATATTGATCCAGGTTACAATCATTTGTATTAGTTATGTTTGGTACTTTATCTAGCATGGTGTCATTTATGATGGGCTTTGGGCCCACAATCATAAAACTAAATAAGGAGACCAGTTTCAAATCTAAAGCATCTGATGGGCTGTAATGGTGACTGTTCGCCGTTTCAGCCTATCAGATGCTTGAGATTCTGAGTCTGGTCTCCAATCTCAGTTTTATGATCTTTGGCTCTTGTTTATGTTTTTGGTTATTCTGGTACCTGAGGGCAACACTGTGACTAGTGTCTTTTTCATTTATTTCTATAGGCAAGCTCAGATTTCCTTAAAATGTGTTCAAGAAGCAACATTCAGCTGTTCAGATCGTCAGCGGAACATTTTTTCCATGATCACCACAGTGATGGAGAACACAATTGTAGCTGCATGCACACCGGATCGGTGCAATCTTGGGGTAGCAGAACTTTGTATAAAGAAGGCGTACAGTACACTATCAGGTCCTTTGTACAGGGATGGAGGTTCTTTGATATCATGCAGGTAGGCAGTTAATCAGTTCCCAAGATCATAAAACTAAATCAGAAGATCAGTCTCAAATCTCAAGAATCTGAAATGGCGACTGGTTGCCATTTCAGCCAATCAGATGCTTGAGATTTGAGACTGATCTCCAAACTTAGTTTTATGATCTTGGGCCCAGTTTCTCATTTGATTGGTGTATCTAAATGTGACCACAAATAGCCAGATCAAAACATACAGGGCTTTTTCAGGGCTTTTTGGGAAAAAGGCCCCTGCCCAAATTGGGAATTTTTTACGCGGTAAATAGTCAAATTTGGGGAAAAAGTATCAACAAATCAAACCAAATTGGGAAATTTCAACATTCATTTATCTACACTATAGCTTGATTTGCCTTGCTTTAGTGCTCCTGGAAATGTTACAAATCCTCTTCCAGGGTTTGTTCTGACAGCTTTAGAGATGTATCACTTATACAGTAGATTATGGCCATCATCTGATCCCTATTAGAAACTTGGCAAGTTTCAACTGACTGGGAAAGAACTTTTGCAACATTTTGACGTTTTGTTCCACAGAGAGTTTAGTTTTGGAGTACCCTTGGCATCTTTTTTTTTGCGGCCTTTTTGCATTGTTTTTACTATTATACGACATTTTTAAATTTTTGTCACTAGTTTTCGCGGGTCAGTATACAAGCCGGTACTGCACATACCATTTTTGATTCATCCTTTCTGTTTTGTACGCAGTCGAACGATTATCGCGAAAAAACATTTGTTAACGAAATAAAAATATAATTTCTGTTAATATTCAAACCATTATTTGACCATAATATAAGTTATCTGGAATCATGGGCGCTGCGCTCCAGCTTCAACTTGCGTGACGGTAAATACCGGTTTGTACACCAGTACATACATTTTTCACGGAAAGAAGTTTTCACAGATCGCCTATAAACAAACGATTCGGGCTTGAAAAGTCTCGATATTATTGTTTCTCGTTTATCATTTTTTAAGAAAATGCGTTTCGGTTCAAAAGGGGAATAAATTTACTAGATTGGGAATTTTTTCTTGAAATTGGGAAAAATGGTCGCTATTTTGGATTGGGAACGGGGCCGAATATCGGCCCCGTGAGATAGGCTGATAAAGCCCTGACATATAAAAACGTGAATCTTCCCATCAAATTGCAAAATTAATGTTGCATGGAAATTAAATTAAGTAACCTAATTTTAGTTAAAATACTGCAGTATTCATAGAAATGTTGAACAAATTTTTCATAAATTTAATCTTCTAAGGTGGAATCACAAACAAATACAGGTTGAACAAGTCAATAAAACAAGTCAATAAAAATTGTTCTGTGGATCTCAGGTAAATATTTTACCATTGTCTATCTTTCACGGTCTTGGAATCAAAGCACCTTTGAAGAAATCCAAGTCTCAGTTAACTGCCTGTAATGGGAACATTTTGAGTAGCATGGGGGAAATTACCTTGCGATGCAAAAATTTGGGTACCGGTCTAGTTAAGGACGTAGTTTTCCATATAATGGACACCAAGTCACCCGCATTACTTGGTTGTGAATCATGCTTAGAGTTCAAATTAATTGAACTGGCGCATTCCGTGCAAAAGGGTGTAAAGGGGGCACAAGACGGGGAAATTGTTCTCACAAGAGAATCCATTCTTAGGGATTATAGCACTGTATTTGATGGGATTGGGTTACTCCCTGGGGAATGTGTAATTCATGTCGACCCCACCGTCACGCCCGTAGTCCACCCTCCTCGTAGGATTCCTGTAGCCTTAGAAGACAAGGTACGCCAGGAACTCAATCGTATGCATGAAATGGGCGTGATTGCTAAATGTGAGCAACCGACCCAGTGGTGTAACAATCTTGTGGTTACACAGAAATCTAATGGGGATATTCGCCTATGTCTGGACCCTCGTTCGCTAAATAAAGCTATTAAGCGGACGCCCTACCCTCTGAAAACACTTGATGATGTACTGCATAAGTTTGGCAATGCCAAGTATTTCACCAAATTGGATCTTACAAGCGCATATTGGTCGATACAATTGTCAGATGAATCATCATATTTGACTGCCTTTAACAGCCCCCTAGGTGTATTTAGGTATCTCCGTTGTCCATATGGCTTGAACGTGTCAGGTGATTTTCTTGTCCGTGCTCTTGAGGAAGCATTATTGGGCCTAGAAGGGGTAGCAACTATAGTTGATGATTTGTGTGTTTGGGGTTCAACTAGGGAAATTCATGACGAAAATTTGAAAGCGGTCCTTGACCGAGCGTTAACAAAAGGGATTCGCTTTAATCCAAGGAAGTTAGAAGTAGGCGTGACAGAAGTATCGTACTTCGGTCACGTGCTCACATCAGAAGGCTTGAAGCCTGATCCCGCCAAAATTGAGGCAATTAAAAGTCTAAGACCTCCCACTTCCAAGCCTGAACTTCAGGTAGTGTTAGGAATGGTCAATTACCTCAGTCGTTATGTCAGTGATAACCTTTCAGAAGTGACCGCGCCTATGCGAGAATTGTTGCATAAGGAAGTCGTATTTTCATGGCAGAAACCTCAAAGTGAGTCCTTTGAAAAAATGAAAGAATGCATTTGTAAGGAAACTGTATTGGCATACTATGATCCATCAAAGCCCTTGACCTTGCAAGTTGACTCGTCTAGTCATGCTATGGGAGCAGTGTTACTGCAAGACAAACGCCCTATTGCATTTGCTTCTCGTAGTTTAACAGAATCCCAACAGAACATGGGGCAAATTTCAAAGGAATTACTATCATGTGTTTTTGGTCTCACCAAATTTCACCAGTACTGTTATGGTCGTGATGTCATTCTTGAAAATGACCATTTACCCTTAGTAGGCTTGCTCCAGAAGCCTATGCATTCTATACCTCCCAAGTTGCAAAGGTTAGTCCTTAAGCTAAGTCCGTATAGGTTCGAGTTCCGGCATGTTGGCGGTAAAACAATTCCTCTAGCCGATGGGCTCAGCCGCAATGCCAGTCCAGAAACAAGTCCCGATCTTACAGAAGGGGTTGAGGCACATGTGTGCATGGTTATTTCTTCATTGCCCATATCTGACAAAAAACTTGAGGAAATCAGGTTACACACAGCCAACGATGTGCAACTGTGTGCTTTGCAACAAATAATTCAGATAGGTTGGCCTAACATGAAAAAAGATTGTGACCTTCTTGTATCACCTTTCTGGAATTACAGAGATGAATTGACAGTCGTTAATGGTATCATAATGAAGGGAGAAAAAATCGTTATCCCAAGATCCCTCAGATCCCAGATGTTAAAAATCCTACATTCTAGTCATCTTGGCGCCCAGAAATGTCTTAGCCGTGCAAGATCAGTGATGTTTTGGCCTGGGATTAAACCTTTTTAAAATTCTTAATATAATCTGGACTGCAAAGCGATGTTAGCACCAGTTTGAGGTTTTGACTGTTGAATCCTGTAGATCAGCTGAGTTGTTGCGATTTGTAGGCAGTTTGTCTGACATTTTGGTTTTGTTTAAGGATAATGAAAGTTTTGGGGAAGGCTGGGGATCTGGAGATTAGAAATCTAGGGAATTAATTTAGAAGAGTTTGAGGATAATGCGAAATGAACAATAGACATAAGACACAAGAATAAACTGTACCTAAAAAAGTGCCAGAAAAAAGAATTATACACCGGATTTTGACAGTTTTAACCCAGTTGTCTAGTGAAAGTTTGAGAGATAATCAGCACCACTCAGAAGTATAAATTGTCTTTACATAATGTCTCACAGAAAAAAATATGTTAATTCTATCAAACTAAATGTAACATAAAGGCTGAAGCTCTTAGGATTACAGAAGCCAGTTTATAGGGAAAACATTATTGAAACTCACCTTTGCCCAAGGTTATAAAACCAAGCACGGAAACCAGTCTCAAATCTTAAGCATCTCATTGGCTGAAATGGCGATCAGTCATTTCAGCCAATCAGATGATTGAGATTTGCGACTGTTTTCCAATCTCTGGTTTATAACCTTCAGCCCTGTTGTTTTGCAAATCTGAATAACTCATTGAAGCTATGTCCTTATATTTTAGTTGGTTAAAGTCAGCAATAGACTGTGCCTTCACAAACTCAGTGGACTGTATCGGAATGTATACAGGCGGAGACAACCAGACTGTCAGCGGTAACGAACAAGCTGAGGTTAACGTTCCTGAAGTGAAGGATTACTTGGCCTTCATTGGCAAAATGAAAAAGAAATGGGAGGAAAACAAGGGAGAGAAATGGGATGATACTACCGGTAGTAAAACAGGTAAATAGTGACCCATTTACATCAAAGATGTACATGCATTGCCATATGTTACAGCTAAACTCTGCTAAAGACTGGAATGGTACATGAAGCACTGAATCAAAAACAGAAGGTGTGGCATAAAGTAAAGCAACCTGAAGGCATGATTTACTATGAATAGCATTCTGTCAATAAACCCTTTCCTCCATATATACACATTTTAAGCATGTGCGACAAGTGTAGATCCAGATCAGCCCACACATCAGGATCTGCACTGGTCGCATTTTGCTCAGAAAATATCGAATCAAAAAGCAAACAGTGTAGATCCTGATCAGACGGCAAGGATGTGCCGGCTGATCTGGATCTACACTGTTCGCCCATGCAATAAAGGAGTGTCTGTGGAGGAAAGGGTTAAACCTTTTCTCTACTTCTCAATGAAAATATCAGTCGCTTCGCCATGCCTTTGATGTGGAGTAAAGGGTTTAAGATGCATACAGTTTTTACTTCTTATTTTTTCGCAGCAACTTTTGCTTTAACATGTCTTTTCATTTGATAAAATACTCACTATTCTGAGTCCTTATCGAAGACACTGTTGATTATTGTAAGTGCCGTTTTTATGTTAAATTTTTTTTTTTTGTAACTTTTATTTTCAGTAAAGCATATTAATGACAAAGTACAAAATACATGCTAATGCATAATCCAAATCATATGTAACAACATAATAAAGGTATACAGTGAACATATTTATAGAGTGCTAAAGATAATATGTTAAAGGTGTAATTGTCAAAGATGGAACACAAAAGTACTATTAATTGTCCTTCAATTTATGTTGCTTTCTGTTGAGCCTGCTTCATTTGCTCATTATATTTTATAATTCTAGATTATTGATGATATTTTTGCCTATTATTTTTATAAAATCAAGTTACAATTAGACTTTCTGTAATAATCTAAGGTATAGAAATGCATAATAAAAACAAATTACTCAATAATATCTTTAACATTTTATTGTCCCATTTCCCAGATTAAGTCTTTTTGTTTTAAACGTAGCGTTTATGTTATTCCGAATTTTGAAAATTAATCATATAATAGCTAAATGTCACTAGCGGATCATATTGTTGCTTTACTTATAAAGGCTTTTGTAAAATTTAACGAAAAAAAAAAGGAAAAGCACTTTCAAAGAGAAAAGGGCAGCTGGTGGCTGGTCTTCAATGCTCACTTTATATTAATAAAACAAATTTAATGGTTTATTTGTTTTTGGCTTAAAAATAGCATAAAGGGGGAAAACCTATAAAAGAAAGAAGAGAGAGAGAGAGAGAGTGTTGCTATAACCGAAGAACAAAAATGTCTCACTTACCTGTCTTGTGTCTGTACTAAGGCTTTGAAAGGACCCCAACATTTTTCAAATTTTTCCAAAGTAAAAGATTTATAAGCTACAGTCTTTTCTGTTTCAAACAAAAATCTTACTTGGTTTTTAAAGACCTCAACATTAGGTTCAGTATATTTCATTTTGCATTGGTATATGTAGAGTTTAGCAATAAGAAGTATTTTGTTAAGGACAGTCTGGATGGATTTACTTCCAAAGATAGTTTCTGATTTTGTTAAGTTAAGCGTTTGTAAATTACATTTCCTTTTAACCCAAATCCAAATATTTTGCCAAAATTTTGATACCGTATTGCATTCCCAAAAGAGGTGTAATAATGTCTCTGGCATTAGATTACAAAAGGAGCATAAGTTATTTTCTGCGAGTCCCATTTTGGATAACAGACTTTTTGTTCCCAAGATCCTATGGTTAATTCTAAATTGAAACCACTGCAGTTTTGGGTCTTTTGTAGTTTTAAATGGAATCTTAGAAATATTTTTCCATTCTATATTTTCATTTATTAAATCCCGTTCCCATTTATTTTGTGAACTAGGTTTTATGTTGTTGTAGATCAGAATATTGTAAATTAATCTGCATCCTTTTCCTCCTTGTTTTATTAAGTTTATTATTAAAGGTTGCATGGGGTATATTATATATTCTTTAAATGTCAAATGTGGAAATCGAAGTGAATCTAGATAAGCTCTTATAGTGTGTATAATATTATTATATTGAAGAAAATTGGTTGTCACAGAATATAATGCCTGGAATTCTTCAAATGAATAGAATCTGCCACTATTGTTAACAAAATCATTCACAAAATAAATTCCCTTATGAATATAATTAAGGTCACAAAATGATTTTCTACCAATTTTGAACCTTGGATTGTGCCAGACAGGCAAAGACAAAAATTCTTTCCAAGAGGAAACAGTTTTTGTACTTGAAATAGAAAGGTAGGCTTTCCAAATGTCGCTCCAAAAGTTATTGTGAATATCTTTGATTCTTTGATTAACAAAATCAGCACCATAATATGTAAAGGTTGAAATAAAAGGACAAATCTCTTGAACAAGTTCAAAATATTTAGAATTCTTTTGTAAATATCGTCTTATCCAAGTTATTTTTAGAGCGTTGATAAAACTTTCAAGATGTACAACTCTTAGACCACCATTTTCATAATCCTGTGTCATTATAGTTCTCTTTACTTTGTCAGGACCGTTATTCCATATAAATTTATAAAACAAATTTTGAATGTTCTGTATCACTTCTTTTGGTGGATTTGGTAATCCAATTATTAAGTGATTTAATTTTGATAACGCCAAAGATTTTATCACTATATTTTTACCAATCGGGGTAAGAAGTCTTTTGGACCAAATGTTAATTAGCTGTTTAATTTCTTCGACCTTAGAGTCATAATTTACCGACACGATATTATTTAAATCCACTGTAAAAGTCACCCCTAGCAGTTTAAATTTCTCCTTTTCCCATTTAATTCCTAACTCAGGGCACATAACCAAGTTACTTTGTTTCATAGAACCTATCCAGACTGCCCTTGTTTTGTCCACCTTTACATTTAAGCCTGAAATATTAGCATAAAATTTTAATGTTTGTATTGCGTTACTAAGAGACTTTGCTGAACCATCAAGAAGTAATGTGGTATCGTCTGCATACTGCGATATTAAAAATTCTTGTTGTCTTATATCAATACCTTTTATATTCTTATTGTTTTTAATTAGAAGTGCAAGGATTTCTGCGCAAATAATGAACAAATAAGGGGAAAGAGGGTCCCCTTGTCTACAACCTCTATGTATATAGAACCAATCAGAAAGATGCCCATTAATAGTTAAACAAGATTGAATGTTTGTATAAAACAAATTAACCCATTTTATTATATCTCCCCCAAAATTGAAAAATTTCAATACCTTATTCATAAAGTTCCAAGAGATGGAATCGAAAGCGGTGGAAAAATCAATAAGAAGTAACATGCCTGGTATACGCCTTTCCAATAAACAGTTTCGCAGTCCTGTACGAGTTACTTCCCGCGACCGAAAATCAATCCAAAACGAGGCTCTGCAGGATAGCTGAACGATCAGGCTAATGGCTTAAGCACATAATAGCTTACCTTATCCGCTATATTGCAGGTCTGCGTTCGTCGCCGGCGGTGAAAAAATAAGTTGCTGGTCTGTTATTCTAGCCAGACCTTTTATGTTTACTATTTGTTAGATATTTAGATTTTTAATGATATAAGAACATGTACCATTCTTGTTGATAGTAGGCAGTATGAAACGCAATTTGGACAAACATAAGCATTAATTTTACCAATTATGTACAACAATTTCTTCTTTATATCTTTTATATATTTTAATATATTGTACTGGTGTAAATGTTGCAAATTGCTAAGGCTAGTAATGCGCTATTATCCGGAAATCGTGATATGTCAACATCTGGTTACATGATCTGTAGACAAAAAAAATTGAAAAAATACAATCTGAATTTGTTGATACTTACACATTTGAACAATAGAATTGTACTAAAAAATTAAGGCGTTTATGGTCAACGTGTAAATAATTTGAATATTTAAAATGTTACGTATACTTCACAACCAAATATGATTGATTCTGTCTTGAAATAAAACAGGATCGGTAATCTAGTTGTTTGTTGTAGAAGTATCATTCGTAGAATAAAATCCAAGGATTTAGATGCCGGCTTCCAAAAAGATGAGAATATTTATATCACAATATGGTTGCATATCCAATTTAGATTTCTTAGGTTTGACAGATTGTAATTTTGGCATAAAAGCCCAAACTCTTAATTATACATATATAACATGTTTTGACAAGATTTGTTTCTTATTGACGGCTTTTGTTTCTATACGTGTCATAATGTTGATTAAGAATCCATTTAAGTGCTAAATCAAATATATTTGATGGCACATCCAGTAGTTAAAGGACTCCGAAATACTTAAGAATTGGGAGGTGTAGATACCTTGCAAATAGAAATTACACGATCTCTATTGGTCAATGATATCTGCCCCTTTAAGTAATTGACAGATGACCCCGTGTGCGAGACAGTTTGACATGTTTATGGCATGCCGCCTTCAAAATCAATCGCCGCCGACATAATCACAACATGATGTCAGTAGTTGAATAGACACGCTAATCCGGAAACGAGACTCAATTAAGCCGTGAAGAGAACACTGCGACTGTCTGTTAGTTGAAGTCATTTAGTGTCTAATGCGAGGAATAATGAATTGACACTTTTAGTCAGAAACCTGATTGTTTTATAAATTATTTTCAAAAATATCATGACGCTGATGTATAATTACTAATTCAAAGAGAGAATATATTTTTAAAAAAAGAATTTTATGATAAAAAAGAAAGTTGTAGGTACATATTCCCTATTACGTTATTACAGTGAGCAATCATTTATCCTATAAAGCAGTCACGTGACTGGGCAGGGGAGGTAACCAAATAAATTCATCGAATTATTGGAAAGGCGTATATTTTCATGTTCTGTGTGAAACATTATATCATATATAAGTCGAATGTTCTCTCCTAAAAATCTTTTTGGCAAAAAACCTGTCTGATCTTCACTTATAATTTTATCTAATATTTGTTTTATTCGATTTGCGATACTTGCAGATGCTATTTTATATGATATATTTAATAAAGATATCGGTCTCCAGTTCTTTAATTGTAATTTATCTTTGTCTCCTTTAGGTATACAGGTTATAACTCCTTGTTTTTGAGAAATTGATAATTCACCCGTGTCAAAGGCATGATTTACTGACCTCACTAAGAAATAACCAATATCTTTCCAAAATACTTTATAGAATGCTGCTGTGAACCCAGACATACCAGGAGAAGAGTGATTTGACATTTTCTTTAAACTATTTAGCATTTCATTATATGTTAATTTACCTTCTAATAATACTTTGTCATTTTCTGATACTTTGTTTACCCTAATATTTTCAAACAATATGTCTAATTTCACATTTTCACATTCTTTTAATGAGTAAAGATCTTTATAATGTCTAACTGTTTCATTAAGAATAGCCTCCTGACTTGATAAAAGTTCACCATTTTTTGCATATAAGGAATTCATAAATTTTGATACAAAATGCCTATTTTCAAGGTTACAGAAATATCTGGTGGGTTTTTCACCTTCTAAAACCCATTTTGCTCTTGATCTTATCATAGAGCCTTCTAATTTCTTTTTCCTTATCACAAATAATTCTTTCTTTTTATCTTCAAGCATACTGTTATTTAAATTACTACTTTCAATTTCTTTAACTAACCTATTTTCTTGTAAATTTTCCTGTTTTTTCTTAAATGAAGCATAAGCAATTGTTTTCCCCCTTATTTCCATTAAAAGTGTTTCAAAAAATAATTTATCATTTATAGTAAGTACAATATCACTATCAGGTATATTCTGTAAATTCATATTTAAATCATGGGTGTTACTTGTATATTTTTATGTTAAAATTAATATTGAATTAATGTCATTGTATTTTTGTCATTCGAAAGGGTATTTGATTTTTCCACTGTCAGGTAGAAATGTAGTTCACATAGCAAACCCTGGAAAAATGTATTTTGCACTGCCTGCCTGTCACTCATTAGGATATGAATAGTGAAGCTCACTCCTTTAACCCTTTCCTCCATATGCGAGGGATGATAAAAAAAACGTGGAATTTGTTACAGATTTTTTATATTATTCAAAATACCACAAATAAAATTACACGAGCTTTAATCAGAATATGTCCAGCTTATTTTTACAAAATATCAGCAAAATACAACATCGCGTAAAAAAACTATGAACAATTAAAACCATACACTAAGCACTATCCGGCGCACGTCAAATTAGATCTCTGAACGTCAAAGACGTTTATTCATGGGCGCAGCGTTAGCGAAGCGGCATATGATCAATTAAAGTTTTTTTAAATAGACCCATTTATTGAACATAGCAGTGTTTTATTGCTGGTCAAAGCCTCGCAAGTGGTTATGAGGCGATCAAGAAATTGGTCACTTCTCGCTCGTACCGCCGAAGAAACGACCGGGAATGCAATAACCACACTATCGTGGTTCTTTAGCAACAAGCGTTTAACTGTGAAAATATTTCATTACAAATTTGTATTTTTTATAAAACAAGTCTTTGGATTGCGGACACAGTCTCTGTAGCTGTTTACTCAAGTGTAATTAAAATAAACAACTTATTTATTCTTTTTTGATAATTTATGAATTCTTAATGATTCAAATACCAAACAAAAACAAAAAATTTGTTAATTTATTATTAACATGCCTTTAAATATGTAATTTGTTCGGCAATATCCGGTTTTCACGTTGGTGGTAGCTCTCTTAAATATTGGCTGTTTTTAAAAAGCAAAGTCCGATTGACGTAAAATTTGGCATGACATCATTCGTATACCGCGATTTGAGGTTGCCAAGTTTGGCTCTTTTCCCACTAGTAGTTTTGTTTATATTGACAGGTATTTGCTTTATAAAGTACAAAAGCAATGATGTGCGCTGCCTGCGTGTTACCATGGTTATTCAAATAAGCGACACGCTTTTAAAATTGATTAAATATATGAATATTTAAGCTCAGTTTGTTACGTTTGTGTTTTGATTGAATTTAGTATATAATTTTTTGCGAATGTGTTTCAAATTAAGATGCAATAATAAAACTCTACGTTATTTTTTATCATCCCTCGTACACACATTTTTACGTGTGTGCCACCAGTGTAGATCCAGATCAGCCGGCATATCCGTGCGGTCTGATCAGGATCTGCACTGGTCACATTTTGGTCAGAAATAACATAACAAATTATAATGTGCTGGCTGATCTGGATCTTCACTGTTTGCACACGCGTAAAAAGGCATATATATGGAGAAAAGGGTTTAAAAAATTCTCCTTTTTTTTATAAACATGTGTAATAGTTAAATTTGTAACATTTAGACAGATGATTATCAAATTTATTTTAAAGGAGACAAAAATGGTGTTGAAAAACTTGAAAAACGTCTTGATGATATAAAGCGAAGAGTTAGTACTTTAGTACAAGAATTGAAAGGCGATGAAGAGGACAAAGTTGAAGATAAAAATACTCTCATGAACATTATTGCCGACTTCCAAGCAGAGTTCACTGACTTGAAGAACCGAATCGGAAATGCCATGTCTGGCCAAGATGTCCAAAGAAGCTCCAAACGACTTGAAACAATGCGAGAACAGTTGAAAATGTTCTTGAAAACGAATGACAGAACAATTATGACAGACTTACCTGATGAAGTGAGAGCCCAGATTGATGAAATGAGGGTGTATCTGGAGATCCAGGTAGATACACAGATGGACGAGTTAAAAGACAGATTTGAAATGGTTCGCTGGTCCTTGATGTTTCTGAATACAAAGGTGGAAGAGTTTTGTCAAGCTCCACGCGATATGGATACCAAAGATGTAGAGCCAGGATTTGATGTGATTCTTGTTCTAGGTGCTTTGCTGGACAACCCATTCTCCAACAAAGATAAAATTTGCAGGTAAGTGTTAAACAACAAAAATTATCCTATTCAAAATGGTCAAGGGTAGCCACATATGCAGTTCTTCAGCTCTTCATGTAGACTAGCAGAAAGGCAAATAATAATACATGGTTAGAAACCAACTGTCCAGAAACGTTAGAATTGGAAGTCCTTGCCCGGAAAGAATGAAACAACATGACCCCTAGTACCAGGGTCTAGGGTCTTTCATCAGATTCCGGGAAAGGGGTTGATGCTCTTAAAATTGGGAACAATGACACTTTTTATTGTTTAAAAAAAAGGTACCCTCTGTAAGCCACAGATAATTAATTTGCATAAACATGTTACTTTTTTTGTATCTCAGACTTTTTATAATAAATGTTGTATACAATTTGATTTCAGGTATAAAAAAAGCTTGAACATGCGCAGGGTGTAGATTGAATTATAAGTATAATTTCGCAGTCCCATGAGTCTAAATTAGAATAAGAGCACTGAATTGAATTTTTTTTCTAAATTCAGTATGGTAGAAAAGCTTGAAATATCATTCGAGGCCATGGAAGCAGACATGGAAATTCCAGCAGAACTTGCTGAGTCTATTAAAGGGTCAGTGGATTATGCCCAGGTCATAGTGGGTGACATGTGCCAGGAACCAGTAGAAGCTGAAGTGGTTGCCTGCATCCCAGTTGAAAAACCGGAACCAGTCTGTGACCCACTGGGTGCTGTGAGATGTGTAAACTTCCGGCAGTTTGCTGCAGATCTACAGGTTGCTATCCGAGACAGTTCCTTTGACCAAATTTGTCAGTAAGTTCTTTCTTTACACTGGACTCAATATTCTTGCATACCAGATCAGGTCATCCAGTGTTTTCACCCGTGTAGGAAATTTTGATTCTACACCCCCCATGTAGAATGAGTCACGTGCCTTATATGACGTCACGACGTCTTACGCACTTATGAATGTACGATGGAATTATAGGTTATTAGACGTTTTACTGTACAATACGGGAATATATTTGGACGAGTACACAGCTTGAAAAGTCATATTGGACGAGCCGTTAGGCGAGTCCAGTATGACTTTTCAAGCTGTGTACGAGTCCAAATATATCCCGTATTGTACAGTAAAACGTCTAATAACCTTTTTATTCTACATCTGATAAATGAAGCATAACTTTTCAAGTGTTTAAAGACTATTCCATATATGTTCCATATTGTACGGTCCAATATTTTATTAAGTTCTACATTTCTTTTACTTGACAAGTTGCGTCATATTCATTCGGATCATTTTTACGGTCAACGGCTTTTATCGTTGTAAAACAATGGTAAAGTGCATTTGCACTTCATCATCCAATATGAAAAAAATACGGACTTTTTTGGATCCAATACGGGAAAATATTGGACGGTCACGTGGTACAATTAAAGGACGCTAATTGGATGAATTTATTAGATGTAGAATAATGTCTCGTATATCACTCCGCTACTATAAAAATGTAGTGCGAAGAAAAATGTACAGGAAAATACCCCAAAATGCGCAAAATAAATACTGTAACTTGGCAGAGTCTCGTTAACACCCTTGTGCATATTTCACTCGGGCTGGATCACGCGATCTTTACCCAACATACATTAATGATACTTATAAGATTACAGTCTATATATAGATTAAAACTTTTCTTTAATAACCAGTTTACTATGAAGAAAGAAAGTGGTATTAAATGATATTCTTATCACTTAAATAAAGAAGAAAGTTAAGAATTACAAGAGCTCTAAAAACAGTCCTAAAAGTATTATTTAAAATAATAAAATAATGTAATTGACTGAATGTGTTTAACTGTGTTTTGCCTTTTTTACAAAAGTCTTTACATCTCCCCTTACTCTCTAAAAAACTGTAGGAAAATGAACAACAATGGCAAAAAGAGGACTAATGGAACAAATTTGTTCTGAAACCTACAGATTTTGAAAGTTTAAGGCAACTTAAGATCTGGGTTCAAGATCTAAAAACTAAGTTTGGAGACCAGTCTCAAATCTCAAGCATCTGATTTGCTGAAATAGCAGCCATTCACCATTTTAGCCAATTAGATGCTTGAGATTTGAGACAGGTCTCCAGCATTAGTTTTATAATCTTGAACCCTGTAGTTGTGGTCCAGCTGGTACTGGGAACTGTGGAACAAATCCCTTAAATGAATATTGTCCATGTTTAGTGCCTGGCCATGTATCATGATGAAAATATAAAGTGTTTTTAAATATCAAATTTTATCTTATAAACTGTAGAAGATATGTAAACAAAGTAAATCTGATGTAATGCTCTTATACAGTCAACGTACAAGTCAGTATATTAAACGCCAAAGTTTTTATAGCATTACTAACTATATTCACTCAAAACAAATTCAAAATTGTACTGATTAGTACAAAATTTGGACAAAATTTGCCCCTGTTCAGTCAATTATAGGCATTTTATACTAGTACAATAATATGCACTCCTAGGACATTGAAGTATTCCAGCTTGAACTGTGAATAGGAAGCTTTAACCCTTTTCTCCATATATACACATTTTTATGCATGTGCAACCAGTGTAGATCCAGATTATCCGGCACATCTGTGCTGTCTGATCTGGATCTGCACTGGTCACATTTTGGTCAGAAATAACCTAATAAATCAAATAGCTAACAATGCAGTTCCTGATCAGACGGCACAGATGTGCCAGCTGATCTGGATCTACACGGTTTTGCCCACGCCATAAAGGTGTGTATATGGAGAAAATGATTAATACTTGATTTCAGAGCTGCGATAGATGGCATGGACTGCTACAAACACAACACAGCATGTATAGAAGACATTCCCGCTGAAGCTAAAGCTGTTGAGATGAGAATTAAAATACTGATAGGCAACAAGTGTGACTACTACAAGCCTGCACCTGAATGTAAACCACCACCTGTTTGTGATCCATTCGGAGCCGTGGAAAAATGTTTCCCACCGCCAGGACAGGAAGTTTGCCTGTAAGTTCAATTTTCTGAAATAATTAACCATTTACTCTATATATACAGGTTTTACATCTGTGTCATCTGATCTGGATCTACACAAATTTCCATTGACCGTTACAAGGCGAGAACCTCATTTTTGTTATTTGTTTGCAGTGTTTATCTTGAAATTGATCATTTTATGAACCCATGCTCTTTTTCTCTCTTCTTTTTGACTGGGAAGTCAGGATGTGTCTTCTGGATGAGGCCATTCCTGTTAAGCATATTTCACTTTCTGTTATTTAATATGCTTGATTAATATGTGCTTGTTTTAACCTTTTCCTCCATATACATGTTTTTTTGTGGCATTGGCAAACAGTGTATGTACAGATCACATATGTGCTGCCTAAACAGGATCTACACTGTTCGCTTTTAGATTCATTATGTTATTTCTGACCAAGATGCGACCAGTGTAGATCCTGATCAGATTACAAGGATTTGCTTGCAGATCTGGATCTACACTGGTCACATATGAATAAAAATGTGTATATATGGAGTAAAGGATTAATAAACATTTATTATTCTTTGTTTAGCTTCTTATCAGGAGAGGTATTGCCATGTCTCCAGGATAAGTTAGAAGCCTGCACACACTCCAGTCAGGTTCTTCCTGTACAGGCAAAGATGGACTACTATTTCTCCGTTCACGATCCTGAGAAGTTGTGTGAAATAGACACAAATTTATTGTATGACGACATAACAAAACCTGTTGCCAAGTGCTATGTTGAAAGCATGAACACCTTCCAAGGAGCTCTTCACACACAAGCTAATTTTAGTGATGCTCTTTGTATGATGACGTCTGCTTTTGTTGAATGTATGGAACCAAAAATGGCTGAAGTCAATTACCTACAACGATTTCTGTTGTCAAAGCATTCTGAGTTCTACATGAGGTTCTGGAATGATAGCTGCGGACATTTTATGGATCGAGGAAATGAATCAGTTCCTATTAGTGCTCTTCCAGGTATTATCTTAAAATAAAACTTCATTCTTTACTCTATGGGATAATTCAGACGTCCCGAATGTTGCCAGACTGAAGGACCTTTCTGGTAAAATTTGGGCTGGTCCTACGTGATTTCTTATGTTATCAGACCAATTGTCAAATAAAAATTGAACTCCTCATACTTGCTAATTCCTATTAAACATGTTTCGGTCCGATAGAATTTGTTTCGGTCAGACAGATTTTCATATCTTGTCTAACCAAATGTCTGACACTTTCTTTCAAATTTGGGGAAGTTGTGGATATGGCTTTTGTCCCATGGGTGACCAGTGAAGATCCAGATCAGTCTGCACCACATCCCCGCAGTGTGATCAGGATCTATACTGTTCACTTCTTAGTCAGCAAATACCCTAATGAATCTAAAGAAGTTCAGTGTTAGTCCCAGGCCCAAGATCACAACACTGAGATTGAAGACCAGTCTCAAATCTCAAGCATCTGATTTGCTGAAATGGCAACCAGTCGCCATTTCAGCCAAAACTTGAGATCTGAGACTGGTCTTCAGCTTGAGTTTTATGATCTTGGTCACTTGTCAGACTCATTTATTGTTACAGATTTTAAAGTTTGAATTTCACCCTTACATTATAAGTTTCAATACCATTTATATAAATTTGACACAAAGTTTAATGTAAAACATTTAAAACTCACCTACAAAAGAAGGAAAAAATATATGCACATGTATATTGCACAGATTGGGATGGATGTAACATGAATATGGCAGTGGATGGGATCAACAAGTTCTGGCTGACAACATCACAAGTTGTAGGGGTCTACTATTCTACTGACATGTATGCAGAGAACTGCAGGTAATGAGTTCAAATTTTAAACTTTTACTCCATATATACACATTTTAATGCATGTGCGACCAGTGTAGATCCAGATCAGCTGGCACATCTGTTCTGTGTAATCAGGATCTGCACTGGTAGCATCTCAATTAGAAATAACCTAAGAAATGAGTGTAGATCCTGATCAGATGGAACAGATGTGCCAGTTGATCTGGATCTACACTATTTACCCATGCAATTAAGGTGTATATGGAGTAAAAGGTTAAAGTTTCCTATTCACATTTTTAGGACAAAAATATAAAGTGTTTTCAAATATAAAAATTCATAATATGATTTATAGAAGATGGTAAACCACCTAGATTTGATGTAGTATTCTTACACAGTCAGTGTATGAATGAATTACATTTGAAACCAAAGTTGTTACCGGTAGACCAGTTGTTACTGATGCTGCAGTAAAATTCATTCACAACATATCCTCAAATGTACTGAATAGTCTAGTAAAATTCAGTGTAATTTGCTTCTGTTCAGTCATTTATGGGCATTGTATTTCTTTGGAAATTGGTTGCAAATTTAATCGATAATCGATTGGAATCGGTTGCCACTTCCGATGTGATTTCATTGATTATAATTGGCTTCTAAATCAATGTTACTTTCACAAATGGTTTCTAATGATTAACTTACATAATTACTACATACTACTGTGTGCTTGCTGACACTTTCTACAAGTCATTTGGTGTTTCAAAGATAAAATAAGACTAGCTGCACTTGGTTTATATTTTTATGTGTACTATTAAACAGTTATAAAATTTTCTTTACACATATCAAGAAAAAGTTTGGAAAATAGTCTGTGCAGCATGTACACAATAGTACAGGACTTTGGTCTCGGGAAGACTCTTATTTTATTTTCTGTTTGCTTTAATTTGTATGAAATTTCTCAAATATATGAACTTTTCATTTAATCTCTGTCACTTAATAAATATGGATTCATCATTCTTTATTCAGCTTAATTTTAAAATCAAAATAAGGCAATAGAAAATTAATTCCTAGATTCTCATCCAAATTTTGGGAAAAAATGGGGCAGGTGGGTGGGTTTTATTTTTTATTATTCATAATTTATTATTTTTTATTTATCATTCTTGCTGTTTCTAACGAAGCTTGTGTAGTGCAAAGATAAATAAACTTCTAGCCGACTATGAATTGCCAGTTTGCACTTAAATGTTTCATACTGCCTTTTCATAGTCTACCAATTTGTACTTGTAATGTAAATTTTGATGTACGCATTTAAAACAAAACAACAACAAAACAAAACATTCGGGCGGAGTGATTTACGAGGGGCAGACAGGGATGATAATCTAGGAGTTATTGCCTAAAATATTTTCTATTGCCTAAAGTTTGTTCATCTGTTGGTATTTTATTTATTACAGAATATAACAAACACATCCATGGTTGAAAAAACATCTTTAATTTTCTTTAAAACTCATGTCAACTTCAAAATAAATGTGTTTTTCAATAAAAGGTACAATGTTTTTAAGGATGGAGGTATGAGGTACTAAATATCAGAGGCCATTAAAATGCCAAACGTATTTATTCAAACAAGTTTTACCACTCTCAACACAACTGGAATTTGTCTTTCTGAATTGTATTTTGCATTTTTTGTAAAAAAGTCGGCAGATTCCCTTTAAATAGGGAAATCAATGATGTGCCAGATGTGTCGGCTGATCTGGATCAACACTGGTCAAACATGCGTAAAAATGCATATATATGGTGGAAAGAGTTCAATATGAATTTAGAATATGAAAACTTCACATTTAAGAACCTTTGAAATTACTGTTTTGTTGAAATTCACAAAATTTCACGTCAATTAACATGCAAACATTTACAATTCTTTTGAATATATCAGTATAAAAAGCAAATTTCTCTTGTTGTGTTAGTGATGTGAAAATAAATGAACCATGGCACCTTTGAATTAAAAAAACAAAACAAGTCTGGTGAATCTTTCTGGAAATGTGAAATTGTGATAGGTATGGAAAATAATTAAGAGAAGAACTTGTGTCTTAGTTTTTGGTTTTGCCAAAATTAACTGAAACATGCCATAATGAGTTATTCTTTGTTTTAATACAGACAGGAGAATTATGGTGCTTTGGAGGTTTTGCTTTCTGGGGACTCATTGGGCGCATGCTCGCAGTCGGCTGTCAGCTTTCTTCAAGGAGGTCTGCCCTACTTCTCTGACATGAGGAAAGAGTACTGTCCCTTGGAGGCAAAAGGTAAGTCGACAAACAGTCCTGAGCTCATAATCCAGATAAAATTGAGTAAAAAAAAAGATTACCATTTTAACATAGGTGACCAGTGTAGATCCAGATCAGCATGCACATCTGTGCAGTCTTATCTGGATCTATACTGTTAGCTTCATGGTAAGAAATAATGTAATAAATAATAAAGTGAACAAATAAGATCAAGATTAGACTGCATGGATGTGCAGGCTGAACTGAAGCTACACTTGTCACATATGGGGTACAATCCATGTATGATTTTATTACATTAACCCTTTCCTCCATAAATACACCTTTATTGCATGGGCAAACAGTTTAGATCCAGATCAGCCGGCACATCCGTGCCATCTGATCAGGATCTAAACTGTTCGCTTTTTGATTTGTCAGGTTATCTCTGACCAAAATGTGACCAGTGCAGATCCTGATTAGACAGCATGTATGTGCCAGCTGATCTGGATCTACACTGGTCGCACATGTGTAAAAAAGCGTATATACAGAGGAAAAGGGTTATAATTTACAATGTTGCCAAACTGGTGTATGAATCTGTCATATGATTTTTCTGAAAAATATTTGATTCACAAATGTTTTGCTATATATTTCATTGATTTAACTTGAAATTCATTTTAGCCCTTTAATGCCATGGGATATGGCTGTTATCCATCGGCAAACAGTGTCCAGATTAGCAGGCACATCTGTGCCATCTGATCAGGATCTGCATTGTTCCTTTATGATATGTGGCTATTTCTGACAAAAAAGTGAACAGTTTAGATCCTGCTCTGACATCACAGATGTGGAAGCTTATCTGGATCTACACTGGGTGCCCATGGGATGTAAGCCAGTATCTGATGGAGTTTAAAGGTTAACAATATCTTTTATTGTGATATGCAGAGAATATGTCTGTATTTTAGATCCAGAAGTGAACTGCTCAGTGGAAGGGGTCCGGCAGTGTATCCAAAAATTGAGCATGATTGCAGCATTAGCCTCCCCTTACCAGGAAATATGTGGGCAAGTACCTTCTGCTTTGTGTATCACCCTTTACTAAGTATTTACTGCTTTATTGGCATTGACAAACAGTGTAGATCCATAGCAGCCAGCACGGCCATGCCAGCTAAAGAGCATCTACATCGGGCGTATGGCATAACCTATCTAAAAGCGAACAGTGGAGTAAAGGCTTAATAAATATAAATATATAATTTTTGGAAAGGAAAAAACCTTAATTTAAAAAAAATTGCATTAAAAATAATAGGAAATACTTCTGATGCACTTATTTATTCGAGGTTGGCTTTTGATCTAGATTTTAAACTGATTAAATGTTATGAGTTTGGTATGTAAACAATATCACGCGAGACCGAAGGTCGAGCATGATGTGGTTTACATACGCAACTAGAATTAATACGAACCTACAGAATGCATACTGTCATAATGTCCTTTTTATTATATACCCTTCACGCTCAAAACAAATTTAAATAAACTAAACAACAAAATTTTTGTCAACTATGGGTTTACAATAGTAGAAGTAAAAATAGTAACATGCAGGTAAATTTATGAATGGCATAGAAAATTTATTAATGGCGTAAAAATTTCGTAACGGTTGTAAAACTACGACAGAAATTTCCTATTTTTGAGTTTGTTATGTGCTGGAAAATTACGACAACATAGTGCAGGGTTTGATGTTAACTTTTTCAAAAACTTGACCAGTGGTCCAGTTACTTTGAAAATCTAATAGACCTGACATAACATGAACTAGACCGACATGTAAACGGTACTAAAACACTGACAATGTACACTGAGTTGTTGAAGGGCACATCACTGATATATGTAAATAAGTTTGATATACAATGTATGAACATAAGTTAAACATGCATATACACCATGAACAAACAAAATAATTAATCAGTATTTGAAACAGTGACTATCATATAAAATCGCTTCAACTCTGAACTGTCAATCATGATTTATTGTCGACAACACTGAACTCAAAAAATGTCACTTGTCAGGTATGAGTTACACATAGAAACCTTCTGGGTTATATCTAGTTACACATCAGTCAGGACGTCTGGCCCTTTGTCCCCTAGGCCACCATAGTTCAAGGGCTTGCTGGGCATTGCATGAATCAATAGGTGGACCTTCAATGGCCAAAACTAAAAAGATTGTTCATATTTGACATTTTACTGTCGTCTGTCAGAACGAATAACAAAACAAAACCGGAAACATTCCAATGTTGTATTACTTGGGATTCCAACAATTTATTTATAGAATAGAAACTGTCGGGAGTAAGTATGCAGCATTTGTTTTTAAGTTGGTTTTATCTTACAATAATAATGTTAAATCATTGTGTAACGGATCATAGAAGCACATAAATAAACATAAATACGCGGATAGTATATATATGATTATCATTACGACATTGTCAAATCGGCGAAACTATGCCTCGATTTGACTTAGAAAATGCCCGTATGGATATGTCATTGTCTATTAGTTTCATTGTTGCTCAATGAAATAAATATACTATGACGTATACATACGGGCATTTTATATTTTTTATTTTAGATAACACAGCCTCGATCTGGATACATTAGCCATTTAGTTGAACACATGTCAAGAATGTTTAAAAATAGTAACGACGAAGTTCCCAGTTACTGAAGGGAAATTGAATCAGCAAATATTGTCAGAGATTTATCGTAATTTTGCTTGTGAAAGTTAATTATACCAGGATATTTTAGCGGATTTGGACAATTTTGCAACACGACCACTCGGTCCAGCTAGCCTAGGACCTGACAAGACCGAACCGTCGATAAACTAGTAAATGTCATTCGGTCGGTCCTTAATGTCTAACCCTGTAGTTTGATGTAGTATATGACGCCACATGGAATACAGGAAGCTGCAAAATAAAGGATTGGAAATGGACATTGTTTGATATGGAATTTCTAATCTGACAAGCTGTATCAATTTTGCGTATTAATGCTGCACTATGCTAAAATCATTCATGGGTATATAACAAAGCCCTGTCTATGGAGTAAATGGATAATAGTGAAGTGCAATAGAATAATGTGCTAATTTTTGAACCACATACATGCCATGCCATGTAATCATTATTGTAATATATCTGTCAGCAACTTTATTAAAATTAAGCATTTTTTCAGGCATTTTATGGAAACGTATGACTGTATAGCCAGGTATTCTGTTGGATGTAATGAAAACACTGTGAATGGAAGTGCACTGCCACTGGAAGTGTTTCACCTGAAATGGATGCTGGGTGATGTGGACTGTGAGCAGCCATCTTGGTGTCCCAGTGAAAGGAATGCTGGGATGGAAACTCCTTCAGTGGGTGAAGATGAAGCTCCAATGCCCAGTCCCGAAATTGGTAAGAACCTTTTTTTAATATTGAAATAAGAGATTTGTATCATTTCAACACATTTGAATACTGTTACATGGTAGACAACTCTGTTGTGATTACTTAGTAGACATTCCTGTAGTACAGAGTTAACTGATCTTGACCCTTTATATATTCATGCTCTCTCTTATAGCAGACACTTCTTGTTAAGGCCTCACTGAATAATGAGCATTCAATGAAATATTAGTTAGAGAAGTCAACATTAAAGATTTTTTCTTTTAACCCTTTCCTTCATATACCTTAATGGGATTGACAAACAGTTTTAGATCAGCTAGCACATCCATGCCATCTGATCAGGATCTACTCTGTTCAATTTTTTATTTATTTGGTTATTTCTGACCAAAAGCGAACGGTGCAGATCATAATCAGATGTGCCTGCTGATCTTATCTACACTGGTTGAACGCACACTAAGATGTGTCAGGGGGTAGGACGTGGCACTGCATCCGAAGATAGTTAAGCGAGGAAAATGTTGAATTGGGATGAAAATGGCGGTTAAGTGGGCATTTTTTAAATAAAACAGATTTATTTTGCGAGGTAAGTGCCGTCATATTGTATTTAATTTAAAGTCCACCTGTGCATTCTGCGACCAGATGCCTAAGGTACCCTAGACACTTTATTTCAGGAACGCAGGTTTTGTAACAAAAAAGTGACTGAAGGTTTTATACAGTAAAGGTAATGTAAACACGCCAAAAATATGGTATTTTTGGCTGATCTTCAGACATCTGGGCACTTCAATATTGGTTTTTAGCATTTTATCAAGTCATAATAACATATTCTGTTTTCTTCTTGGCTCGTCCACAATAAGCAACCCCCACACTCTAAAGAAAACATGACATGCCATTTCTGGCATTCGAGGATTGGGACATTCCCTTTTTGGCATTACCTGGATATCTTTACTGAACGGGTTTCTCATAAAGCACTTGCTTATTCACAGATTTGATTAAAGAACATGATTTTTTTGTTACGGATATGTTTACTGATTGTGTTTTCATTCAAAACAATACATTTACAAAATTAGCATATGCGCATGGTTACAAATATGTTGTTTTTTTATAAGAGAGAGATTTTTAGTGAGATATTGTCCAGGTTCCGTTGTTTGGCTTAAGTCAAGTTAACAAAATGATCATGATATGACATGGCATTATAACTAGTTTAATATTATATTATTAATGTTTAATAATTAAGTTCGCTTACGATCTGCTTTTTTGAAAAGACAATAGCAAATATGAAAAAATGGAGGTAACTTTGCAATTAATTGATAGATAAAAATGCATGTCCGGCCGCAATGCAATATGCATCAATATATTGCCTTTTCTCCTGATGTTTTACTCTCAAACCGTAAAGGAAAATTTAAAACTATCAACGGCAGCACAGAAAAACAGCGTAACTGGTCGTTTAAGAAAAATTGTCATTTTGAGATAGCGTGGAGTAAGGCCAAATTATAACAAATTTGTGGATCAAAACAAATATCAAAATAACTGCTTAAGTACAACATCAAACTACGTGTGTTATTCCCAAAGCGGTACAATGCTGAAAATTTTGAGGGAGGATATAACACGCTGGTATACTGGGTGAAATGTTATAAATGTTCAAATTTTATCATACTAAGCCAGGATGCTAAAATGCTTCATTTAAACTTCCAAGTGTTCTATATTTAATAATTCCAACATGATATGCAAATCATAAATGGCTAACTTCCAGTCTGTGATTTTGTCACACAAGTGTTGCTTAAATATGCTGACGATTAAATTATTCTGCAAATGGAGGCACCTGCACTTGCGAACTTTGAGGTAAACGTTAGCATTGATTCTTCAGATTGCTTAACATGTTTACACTCCAAATAATAACTGCATTTCGAATTGCAATAGGTCACTTCTACAACAGGCAAATGCTTTTAAAAGAAATTTTCATAACTGAACACATATACTTTACAAAAAATAATTCTACCACGGTGTCATTTTGCGCGTGCTCGATGGTGTTGTAAATGTATAAGAAACCGGATATATTGTCGTATTTATTTATGCCTTATACCGTATAGCGGGTTATTTCTGCGGTCATAAATTTCTGCGTTTTGCCCCAAAAAATGGATGCAAAAATTTCTGCGTTTTTTATTTCTGCGTTTTCGGTTCCCATGAAGGATAAATTTCTGCAGTTCATATTGGGTAAGGTGTCGTAAGAATAACACGACTATGATATACACATACTATTTGTTTTTCACAGATATTTTATTCATGGGTAATACCTGTTACTCAATTTATTTTGTCAAAAAATTACAAAGATATTTCTCATCGATGAATAACAACTCTCAAACAACTATTCAACTGAATTCAATGTTTGAGAAATGTTTGAGCAAATGTCGCGTTTATAGTATGCCTATACGATAACAATGTGCGGTAATTGATCGTAATTATTTTACCCTGTATGTATTGTGAAACGCATTATCTCGGACATGGCCACTCCGGCGATTTTCGCTTGAAAATGAGATAATATTTTGCGATTTAAATTTCTGCTGGTATTTTTTTTTCCTGGATATATTTCTGCGATTTCATCCAAAGACCGCAGAAACGCAGAAATTTGACACCCGCAGAAATTACCCGCTATACGGTACATCATAAATGATATTCCAACTTAATCTGCTACTAAACATACTCCGTCATAAAATCTGTGAATAAGCAAGTGCTTTATGAGAAAACCCGTTCAGTAAAGATATCCAGGTAATGCCAAAAAGGGAATGTCCCAATCCTCCAATGCCAGAAAAAGGCATGTCCTGTTTTCTTTTGAGCGTGGGGGTTTGCTTATTGTGGACGAGCCAAGAAAAAAAAGAATATGTTATTTTTACTTGATAAAATGCTAAAACCCTATATGGAAGTGCCCAGATGTCTGAAGATCAGCCTAAAATACCATATTTTTGGCGTGTTTAAATTACCTTTACTGTATAAAACCTTCAATAACTGTTTTGTTACAAAACCTGCGTTCCTGAAACAAAGTGTTGAGGGTACCTTAGGCATCTGGTCGCAGAATGCACAGGTGGACTTTAAATTAAATACAGTACGAAGGCACTTACCTTGCAAAATAAATCTGTTTTATTTAAAAAATGCCCACTAAACCGCCATTTGAATCCCAATGCAACATTTTCCTCGCTTAACTATCTTCAGATGCATTGCCACGTCCTACCCCCTGTGTGTATATATGGAGGAAAAGGTTAACTGAAATATATTACAATTTTAAACAAAATAGTAAATAAAATAAATTTATTTTGGATGACATGAGAGGAACCATTTATTTCTAACTAAATAATAAGTAAAATTTATGTTAATGAAGGTCCATTTTCAAGTGATTTGACTTTTTTTTGTATTTTTTTCAGCTTAACATTCAGTTCATATATGTTCATGCAAGTTTATTTCTGTTCAGTGCTCTGACCTTTTTTGTTTTCTAGTTGAAGAGTTTTGCAAAGTTAGTGGGAACTGCAGTCTTATGTTTGAAACCTGTCTGAAGAACACCGCTGAAGAGACCTGCAGGTAACAGGCTAGCCAAGTCTCTGGGCTAAAGATTAAACAACTGAGAATTGAAACCAGTCTCAAATCTCAAGCATCTGAATGGCTGAAATGGTGACTGGTTGCTATTTCAGCCAATCAGATGCTTGAGATTTGAGACTGGTTTCCAATTTCAGTTTTATAATCTTGCAGTTTTATGCAGTACATTTTACATAATTGAATATTTTGCTTATTATAATTATAGAATATTGAAACACAAAACCATTTCTATATATTTCTATGATAAATACTATCTTTATTGGAATAGGCCATAGAATGCATTTCGTTTATTTGAATAGCATTTTTCCACCTTACGAAGCTAATCCTACTTGAAAGTTGCACGTTTCTGTCCTAAGGCAATGTACATTATCAGTAAACTCGGTAAATCTGTCGTTGTTTATCACCTGTGTTACACAGTGACTTCCTTTTACTGGCACGCATATGTTTTCAGTATACATTTGCCTATAATTGTAAAAGTACTTGTTGTCCTATTAACTTAATAGTTGGAATATGTCATCTGCATGAACAAAGCCATCTGTAACAACAAGAATGATAACTCGGTTTGACGATTTGGAGTTATGTCCCTTTCAAATGACTTTGGAACTTATTGTTGTCTAACTTTAAGTCCTTGTCCTACATGTATTAAGTTAATAATTAGAATATATCATCTTCGTGAACAAATCCATTTTTGACAACAAGAATGATAACTCCTGTTTCACTATTTTTCAACTGACGCTCCATTTAAATGACTTTAATAATATTAGAAATTTGTCATCTGCATTAACAAAGCCATCTGTGACACTAAGAATGATAACTCCTGATTAACTTTTTTTAGTTATGCCCCTTTCAATTAACTTTAACTTTTTTTAGTTATGCCCCTTTCAATTAACTTTAACCTGAAACTTAATTGCTTATAACTTGGAAAGTATTTATCTGTTTAAATCTGTTTAAGAGTTGTGCTTTTGGAATGATTTTAACCTGTAACTTAATTTTGCTTATAACTGGAATATGCAAAAAGATTATAACTGATCAATAAAAGTAAGTAATTTTGTAGTATTGCTATGCAACTTGAATTACATTTTTTTATCACATATGATAAAACATGGGTCCGCATTTCAACTTTTTTGCAAACAGGCGACACGTGTTCTGCGGAACACCAAATCTAACGGTAAATAGTAAAATAATGGTAAATAATGGTAACTGGAGTGAAAATAATGGTAACTGGAGTGAAAATAATGGTAAAATAATGGTAAATAATGGTAAAATAATGATAAATAATGGTAGTAGTGTAGGTACAGAACTGACATACAGACAGATCTGGATCAACACCAGTCACCCATATGATTAAGCCTTTCCTCCATAGACACACCTTTATTGCATGGGCAAACAGTGTAGATCCAGATCAGCCGGCACATGCCGTCTGGGATGTGCCGGCTGATCTGAAAAGAATTTAACAGGAGATGCTGGTTCGATTCGTTAGGTTATTTCTGACCAAAATGTGACCAGTGCAGATCCTGATCAATTTCTGACCAAAATGTGACCAGTGCAGATCCTGATCAGACAGCACGGATGTGCCAGCTGATCTGGATCTACACTGGTCGCACATGCGTTAAAATGGGTATATATGGAGGAAAGGGTTAACATACATAAAGAAAAAGGTTAAATATATCATTGTGTTTTCAGGGACTCTGTTGAAGTGAAGGCTTGTATTACTACACAGATGACCTATTGCCAGCCCCCAAAATATGCTCTGGCTCAAGCCCTGATTACATCTTACACAGAAGATACACTTAACATTGAAGGCTGCTCTATCACGCCAGATATACTTATTGATTTGGACATGGATTTTAGGTTTGCTTCTTGCTGGAGAAACATTTTGCAAACGGATTTCACCAACAAAAGTGAAGCTTGTGATGGTATCAGTGCTTATACACAATGTCTAAGGTAATTATCATTTGAACTTATAGCAAAAACATAGCAAGTAGCAAAGAAATAACCCTTCACTCTATAAATGGGCATTTTATTGCATGTGTGGCCAGTGTTGATCCAGGTTAGCCGGCACATCCATGAAGTCTGATCAGAATCTGCTCTGTTCGATTGTTGTTCAGAATAACCTAATTAGTGAAAAGTGAAAAGATGTGCTGGCTGATCTGGATCTTCTCTCTCCACCGATGCGATAAAGGCTTATATATACTACTCAAAGTTTGATAAGGATCACTCTAAAGATTGTGTTTATTCCTTACATGAGATTAAAACGATAAAATATTTGCTGTGATTCTGAAAATTTATTAAACTTGGTAGGGGCAATAATTCTGGATAAAACGGAAAGTGATCCCTATCAAATTTTGAGTAGTATATATGGAGGAAAGGGATAAATATAGTAATAGTATAAAAATATTATCTCCTGTTAAAATTAATTACATTAAAATCAATTATTTTCAAAATTGCTGTTCTTTCAAATGAATTGAATAGGCGAATATGCTGTCTCCTTTGGCAGCCCTTGTTAAAATGATGTAAGAACTTGATTTCTTCAATGCAACTTATCAATTTTTTTTTTACAACAATTTTGTTAATTAACCATTTCCTCCATGGTGCCTTAATGACATTGGCGAACAGTGTTGATCCAGATCAGCCAGCACTGCTGTGCAATCAGAACTGGATCTGCACTGGTTGTGTCATGGTCAGAAATAACGTAATGAATAAAAAAGCAAACAGTGTACATCCTGATCAGATGTCACAGATGTGCCGACAGATCTGGATCTACACTGTGCGCAAATGTGATAAAGTGGTATCTATGCAGTAAAGGGTTATGTAATTCAATAATAGCGCATTGAGTGTTACCAGTGTATAATTGCATGCTTTTACACAGAAATTGCACCTGGGCTGATGGTTATAAAGCTGAGATTGGAAAGCAGTCTCAAATCTCAATCATCTGATTGGCTGAAATGGCGACTGATTGCCATTTCAGCCCATCCAATCCTTGAGATTTGAGACTGCTTTCCAATCTCAGCTTTATAACCTTCAGCCCAGGTGTTCGTGACCAATACCTATACTGTTATCTAGTAACAAGTCGTTTATAATTGCTTTTATTACCTGATACCTTAAATAAATGTAATTTGGTATTTCTTACTGTTTTCTGAAATTCTTAAAACGTCCACGTTCGCAAACTGTTGACCAGTCAATTGTTTCGACTGTTTCCCTCGAGTGCTCTGACGTCATAGAGGATTCCCCCTTTGAGTGCGCGGTTTCTTGAGCAAACTGTTCACTGGTCAATAGTTTCGACTGTTTCCCTCGCGCACGCTAAAGTCATAGAGGATTCCCCCATTGAATTGATCAGGTAATAAAAAAGTTATTTCATATGTGATCTGAGAATAGTCAAACAGTTGTCCCTCGGTGTCGGGGATAGTGTTTTGAACTGTTGCCCTTGGCCTACGGCCTCGGACAACAGTTCAAAACGCTATCCCCTCCACCTCATGTCAACAGATTAACCGTTCCCAAATCACATATGAAATAACTGTATATTAACCTACATTCCATATGGGTCTTTTTATTGCATGTGCAAACAGTGTAGATTCAGACCAAGATGTAAATTTTTTGCTTTTTGATTCATATGTTATTTCTGACCAAGAATAGAACACAACATGTTGGTTGTCCATGATCTACAGTTTTCACATGTGAAAATAACAACAACAACATATGTGAAGTAAAAGGTTAATTGCTGAAATTGTTAAGTTCAAACAAGTGACTGAAACAAAAGTATTGCAATATGGGTAACTTTCAGATGATAATGATTATTGTTACAGGTCAGATTTAGATGAGCAAACAGTGTACCAGGGAATGTACACAGTGCTCGCTCAGATGTTGAAGAATTACCATGCTGACTTCTGTGCTCTGCCAGTAGAGGAATCAGGTACATGCTTTTCTTAGATATTCCTTCAGAAGATTGTGTCTTAGTTACTCTATTCTAGTTTACATTGATACAACTCCTTTTGTTTTCAAAGTTTCTTTTTGTGTTTATTTCCAACCTCCCTAAAGTTAGTTTGTTTTTTTCACTGAAATATAATTAGAAAAGTCTGTATACATGTATTTAACTTATTGAAAAAAAACATATAGAACTTAAAAAGGTATGCAAAAGGTGTCGAGACATTAATTGAAAGCATATTAAACTGACATTTTTGCAAATTGTCAGCTAGGAAGAAAAACAAGTTAAGGGATGTTCCTTGCAAAAACTTGTTCACATTTGCTTTTTCCTCTATATGATATGAGACTTTATGGCATTTACATACATCCATCAGTGTCTGCACTGTTCGCCTGTTGGTCAGAAATAATCTATTAAATAAAAAGGGTGTAGGTCCTGATCGGTTGGCATGGATGTGCTAGCTGATCTGGATCAACACTGGTCATACATACAATAAAATGTGTTTTTATGGAGTAAAGGGTTACATTTTTTAGGAATCATAATTATTGCGGTTATAATTGGTAAACTGATGTCCCAGTTGTCAGTTGATCACAAGCTGGAATAATCTGGTCCTTTTAAAGTAATGGCAGCCAGTTTTCTTATTTTTAATACCATAATAATACAGTTTGTTTTTCTAATTTCTTTTTTAGAAAATGTGTTTTAGGCTGTCATTTGAATATCTGTTAAATATAAAATTTATAGCTGAATCAGATAAATGCTTTAGTGCAGAGGTGCATCATCGCTCAGCTTGACTTTATATTGATGACTAGACACTGATAAAGACATTTAAAACCATTTAAAATTTCAAACCATTACATGATAACTGATGCATAATTCATTGCTGAATGGAATATTAAAAAAGTTTTATTGATCTGGATCGTCACAGGGCTTTTTTTCACTGCCAGGGGAAGGGACCCACGCCCTATAATTTTGGGGAAAATAGCGTTATTTTTTCTCTAAAGGGGAATGAAAAAACCTGATGTTAAGTTACTTTTTGGGGAAAACTGCATGATTTTAAAGAAATTTTCTGAGGGGAAGGCGCCCATAAACGACCCCTACTACAGAAGGAAAAAAAGCCCTGCATCACCAATCTTGTCAGACAGTGAATCTCTGTGCATTTTTTTCATGTTGAATGGTAGTCTGTCACTTGAAACCATGACTGAAGTTTCAAGGTCAAATAGATCTTGAATGTTGAATTGAGATACTGTATTGAAGTTGAAAGATGGGTTTTTTTCTAAGGAGATAAATATTGCTTTATAATATAAAAGAAAAAAGACTTAAATGGCCATTTTCAAACTGATTCTAATCTAAAGGTGCTGATTGGCTAGAACTGTGTCCAATTTAGATAAAAGGAACTGGTTTGCTGGAATGATGTCCAGATTCAATGTAAAGCAACTGATTCGCATTTGTGGTGTCCAGATTCAAAGCTAAACAAACTCAAACCTTAACAGCTGATTCAGAATATCTGGAGCCTTAGGTCTTATGCAGCTGATTTGCTAATTGAAATAGAATTCAGTCTCATTTTGATTTTCGGCGACCTGCATACAGACCATGCTGCGCACAAAATTATTAACCCAGAAAACAGTCTTCTTTAATAAAACATTGAAAGTTTGTTTCCACAAAATGAATGAGTTGATAGTAATTATTCCGAGAGGGATTCGTAATTATTCCGAGAGGGATTCATATGACTGGTTTAAAGTACTTCAACTCATTACTTCATGTATACATGTTTTATCACATGGGTAGCAATTGTAGATCCAGATTAGCCGGCTCATCCGTGCCATCAGATCTGGATCTACACTGTTTGCTTCTTGGTCAGAAATAACTAGTGAAATATAATGTTAACAGTATAGGTGCCAAGGTTATAAAGCTGAGATTGGAAACCAGTCTCAAATCTCAAGCATCTGATTGGCTGAAATGGCGACTGGTCGCCATTTCAGCCAATCAGATGCTTGAGATTTGAGACTGGTTTCTATGCTCAGTTTTATAACCTTAGGCATAGATCTGAATGTGCTGGCTGATCAGGAGCTACACTGTCCGTGCATGTGATAATTTGTTTCCTTTGTGTTAACCCTTTCCTCCATTAATACACATTTTTAGGCATGTGGGACCAGTGTAGATCCAGATCAACCAGCACATCCATGATCTGCACTGGTCGCAATTTGGTCAGAAATGACCTAACAAATCAAAAAGTGAACAGTTTAGATCCTGATCGGATGGCATGGATGTGCCGGCTGATCTGGATCTAAACTGTTCGCCCACGCAATAAAGGTGTAACTATGGAAGAAAGAGTTAAAATTGATCAATTCTTATATGTTTTAGTGACAGAAGAATGTGCAGATGGTACAGTGATTGCAAAGAATGTAAACACTCTCATCCAGTCAGCTATTGTGCTGCCATTTTACCCTTTTCCTGATCGGCCTAAACTCTGCTCAAGGTAACAGTTCACCTGCCTTCGGATAGGTTAATATTGTACATTTATTCACACAAAACAATTATTTGCAACTTGTCCACAAACATAAGTACCTCTGGATTTTAGTGTTACTGTAGTAAAGTTGGAAAATACTAAAATTTTAACGTAAGTTAAATAGTATGAAAACATGGAATTTTACTTGGTTTTAGTATTCTCACTCTTTCTTACTCGAAAATTGAATAATTTGAGAAATTGCTATGCTGAATTTATGTCTATTATTCAAAACGGTAAATTTGAGATTTTATGCCAAAAAAGTGACAACTAAAATAAATGATTCTTTTAGTGACTCTGACTCAGCTATTTTTTTTACTTATTTTATTAGAAGTAAGAAAATTATATATTTTTATCAGCGTACATGTATTAACCCTTTCCTGGATATATACGCATTTTTACGCTTTTGCGACCAGTGTAGATCCAGATCAGCCGGCACATCCATGCCGTCTGATCAGGATCTGCACTGGTCGCATTTTGGTCAGAAATAACCTAATGAATCAAAAAGTTAACAGTTTAGATCCTGATCAGACGGCACGGATGTGCCGGCTGTTCTGGATCTAAACTGTTCGCCCTAGCAATAAAGGTGTATCTATCCAGGAAAGGGTTAAAACCTTCGTGCATGACACTTATGGTTAATTTACATTTTTGTAAACAGAAAACCTAGCAATATTTTTCTACATTTATATCTTGGCAACATTTAATTATGATATTGATAGCTTAATACTGAAATATTTTAATGTATATTTTAAGAGGGAAACAGTTGTATGAAAACACAGCAGCCCTGATTGAGGGATGCTCAGAAAAGAGTAGGGGGCATTTCGAACGTGCTTTAAAATTTGTCGGTGGACTGATTGATGCCTTAGGTTTCTGCTCTGAAAATCCAATGCCCAGGGACTGTGATACAAACAAGGCTATGACCTGTGTGTCCGAGTTGGGATTCACTCTTCTAGAAGCAAAGAAATCTGGATTCAAACATGCTATGTGCTCGTAAGTTAATATGTTGTACAGTGAAAACATTTATTTTCATGGTGGATATATTTTTCATGGATTGATCCACAAATATAAGGCTCACAATCAAATATAATATATCATTTAATTGTATGTAAACATATTTTGGAAAATGAAAAATCACAAATTTAAGAACTCGCGAAATTTAACTTTACTGATAACAATTTAAAGTGTTACGTCCATGAAAATGAATGCATTTACAATATTTGTTTGACACTAAAATGGTATTGTTTGATACTTTGACTGACCATACTTTGCAAATTCCAGCTTATTGATAAAAAATAAACAATTAAAACTTTGGTGTAAGGGGAAGTAAATGCTGCAGGAGTTAACTCTATTTGTATAATGGATTAACCTTTCTTGTTCTATACATCTTTAGAAGGAATATTTTTAGTGGTGTTTTACTTTTAGGGTTGTCTTAAAAGGTTGTTTATCTCTACCTATTTCAGGCAAGCATTGTTGACAGAAATGTGTGTGGGAACAAGCGTCTTAGGATGTAAGAGTCCTGTCAAACACATCATAGAAAACACATACATGGAAGTCAAGTCAGTGGTTGACACAATGTGTACCCCACCTGTGAAGCCGGAGTCCAGCATGCAGTGTACTGTGGAGGGGGAACCAGGAGGTGGATGTGATACCAATAAAGCTGTGGCTTGCATGTTCCAGCTGTACTCAGACCTGGCTTGTGATAATCCAGATTGGAAAATGGTGTGCCAGTAAGTAATCGGGTTAGATCTTGGGGCAGCTATCTTTTTCCTTCATATATCCATCTTTAGGGTGTGGCCGAACAGAGTAGATCCAGATCAGCCAGCACAGGCCTGCCATCTAATAAGGATCTGCACTGTTTGCCTTTTGATTTACTATAGCGCTTAATATTGGCGGTGTCAAATTTTGGCGTATTTTAAAGTGTTTTATATTGGCGGGGGTCATATATTGGAGCTAACAAGCCAGCCGCCAAAATAAAACCCTTGATGAAAAATGGCGGAAATTGGACAATAGAAGAGAAAGGTAAACGTCGCAGTTATTCTATTGTTAAATTTTAAGTGTGAAAACATTATCGCAGCTACATAATACAGTACTTGATTGCTTTGTTTGATATTCCAATTAGGCTTTTGTTGACGCATTATAAGTTTACCTACTCCTTCGATTTAATATTATTCAATTATTTTAAAGCGGGTTTCTATGAGATATTGAAAAAACTCGATTTAATTTACTACATGTACAAAAGCTATAACTCTATAATGCCTTTTTTCAAGTTCAGAACAAGTGCCGCCGAAAGGAATGGATGACACGGGCCAAATAACACTCCTTCCGGCTATGTCTAAAGAAAATAAATAACACATTCCTGTACTCTTGTTTCGTGTTGTTAAAGTTTTTATTCAACTTCATCAAGGGAGGAAACTGCAACAAAATATCTGATAGTGTATCATAGTATTCTACCTTCCTGTTATTAAATTTGCGCCGTTTTAAATTGACGGGGATTTTTATTGGCGGTGTTTTATATTGGCGCAACTGACCCTTTCTGTCAATATCGCCAAAATTAAACCCCCGCCAATATTAGTACTTATACAGTATTAGGTTATATTTCTGACCAAAAAAGTGAACAGTGCAGATCTTGACCAGAAGGCACAGATTTGCTGCCTGATCTGGATCTACACTGATCAGACATGCGATAGATTGAATATATATAGAGTAAAAGGTTAAATTGCAGATTGGAAATCACAATTACAACTCGCTCCTGTTTCTTTCCAATGAAAAATTTTAACTAGTAGACTGGTGTTGTGTTATGTTGGAATTATTTTTTTCTTTGGGATTAATTTTCAAGCACAAGCTGCACATGAGGCATTCGGCTAGGCATGAATTGCCCAATATCAAGTAAAGATGTAACAAATGACTCATATTAAATTTTTTCTGAGGGTTTGTGATAGGTACAATCATATTACTTTGGACTAATCTGATTATTGGCTTAAATTTCTCAGTGCTTGTGTTACAGTTGTAAAGAAGTATGAGCAATGCCAGGGCCTAAGATCTCACAACTAAAACTGGAGACCTGTCTCAAATCTCAAGCATCTGATTGGCTGAAATGGTGACCAGTTGCCATTTCAGCCAGTCAGATACTTGAGATTTGAGACTGGTCTCCAAACTCGGGTTTAGGGTCTTGGGCCCAGCCTGTTGTCCAGATTGAAAGTTAATGTCTCTTACCATCTACCACTATAAAGATTTTCACCTTCAGCCTTTTACAGGAAATTATGAACAAAGATCTTGATTAAATTACAATTGAAAACTGGCAAAAATTAATGGTAACATGTACTTGCACAGTTAGATATGAATGGCTTGGCAATGCCAACATAAGAATATCAGTTTTATAGTTTTCAGTACTGTAACAATTAAAATGTTAAAAAATATCACCAAATACACCTTTAACGAGGAAGAGCCTAATAACATAGAACAATATAAATATATTTTTGTTTATACTCCATGTTTATTATATTTTCTTGTAATTCCAGATCTGTCCCGTTCATGTCAGCATGTGTGGATAGACATCTTCATGAATGTAGCAGTGAACAAAGGTCTGTTGTCATGGAGATAGCCAACAAATTAAGGTCAAGGGTCAAAGATCATTGTCCACAGGTGACCTGTGATGTATGCAGTGCACAAAGATGTCTGGCCAAGCTTGATGGAATGTGGGGAAAGGATGGTTTCTGCAGGTAAGCAAGTGTATTGATCATAAATCGGGCTGTCTAGGGCTGTTTAATGGAAATTGTTAACCAGCAAAATGTGCTACCAGTGTAGATCCAGAACAGCCCCCACAGTTGTGCTGTCTGATCTGGATCTAAACTGGCTTCTACTTGGTTAGAAATAACCTAATGAATCAAAAGCGAACGTTTGCCGATCCTGGTCAGATGGCACGGATTTAGCTCAAAGGGTAACAGCCATGTCCTTTGGAGTAAAGGATTAAGAACAATTCATAAACCCTTTCCGCCATAGACACACCTTTATTGCATGGGCGACCAGTGTAGATCCAGATCAGCCATCACATCCATGCTGGCTGATCAGGATCTGTACTGTTCGTTTTTTTATTTGTTAGGTTATTTCTGACCTAAATACAACCAGTGGAGATCGATCTGATGGCACAGATGTGCCGGCTGATCCGGATCTACACTGGTCGCACATGCTTTAAAATGAGCTTTTATGGAGGAAAGGGTTAACTGAATTGGGAACACTATCAATCTGTGTGGCCACACTGGTTCCAGGTATGACTAGTGAGACAGGATATGGACAATCTTAAGTTTATATTATTTGGGATAAATCAGTGGCTGGACAAAGATTAGGTAATAAAAGAATTTACAAAATTAAAATGTTTTGGATTTTCAAAATTTGCCTATGTCATAGAAGTTGTACCTGTGGAGTAAAGGGTTATGGACTAATGAACTTGTGTTTCCATATAATGTTGTTTGCTTTTTCCAGCCTTGCTATGGAAATACAGACATGTGTGAAGATGTCAACGACAGGATGTGGTATGGAGCATGCTGGGGCTCTATGGTTGCGTATGGAAGAAATCAATCAACAGATAGACCTGGTCTGTATGGGAAGATTCCATATGTGTTTGACGGATTTCAGAGAATCAGGTTTGTGTGATATTCATTGTGCATCATTAATTATTCGGGTATGACAGGGATTGTCACTTTCCTCATTCGACACACCTTCATTGCGTGGGCCAACAGTGGATGGGCCGTCTGATCAGGATCTGCACTATTCGCTGGATGTGCTGGGTGATCTGGCTCTACACTGGTCACTCATGCTTAAAAATGCATATATATGGACGAAAGGGTTAATTGAAGAGCACCCTGCCCTTAGATCCTGTAATCAATTATAAGATAAGTTTATGTTTATTTAGATTGCTTCTGCTATAATTACAAAAGGGTAACAACTGTGCCAAATTGGTTTGCTATAGTTTTCATGACTTGAGCCACCCCTGATATGGTTTTTATATAATTGTCATTCTGATCACCTCCTATCTGTAATATTCATAATAACTTAAACAACATTCAAGGTTGCCAAAAAAAGGTAATTAAATTGTTGGTATTCATCACCTAGTGTATGGTAAATTGCTCAGAATTTTTGTGAATGCAAATTTCCTGGTTTTCTATAAATCAGCACTTTTATGGGGTCTTAAATTCATTATTTTCAATTTTCTAAAATCATTTTCGCAGGCAATTCTTTATTTTTATAGTCTACAATATTTTACATTTCTTCATACAAAATCTATATAAATCAGTACTCAAGTAATATAACAGTATTATTTCAGTGGTTTGAAGAGACAGACATTATGTCGAAAAACTTCCATATAGATTTCCAATATTTTAACAAAATATATTTTTGAATTGTTAGCTTGTATGCCAAATTTTTGTAATATTTATATTTTGATATTTTGCAGCATGGGGGATTCTACTCTACACAGGACCTACCCTTAAGCCAGATGGTGATGTCCTTGATCCTGATACTGTGACTAAGGAGACTGTTACCAAGGAGTCTGTTGCCAAGGAATCTGTTGCCAAGGACACTGTTTCCAAGGTCACTGGTTCCAAGGAAAAGAGTAAAGCAAAAGGTAAGGGTCTGTTGTGCAATGATCTTACTGTGAAATCATTGTCATTCATTGAGAAATTAGTTTTTTATGCCACCGACATCTTGTGATTGAACCTTCCGTCAGTCTATACATCCTTCCGTCCACCCTTCCGTTGGTATGTCTGTCCAGTTAATCTTTTATGGCAATTTGGTTATTTATTAATTTCTATAAAAAGATTTGGCATGAAAGTTTACACACTAATTTAACAGTTCACAGGGCATGACCCTGACAAGTTAAATACCTTATTTCTGGGGTTACCTCCCCATTTTGTACTTAGAGAAATGGTTAACCCGTTTCTGCAAGTTGGATATTTCTCAATTTTTACAAAGATCACTAGCATGAAAGTTTATACACTCACTAAGCAGTGCACAGATCATGACCCAGACAAGTTACATAACTCTAGGTTCCTAATTTCTGGGGTTATCTCCCATTTTGTACTTAGAGATAAATGGTTTATCTGTTTCAGCAAGTTGGATATTTCTCAATTTCTACAAAGAGCATTGGCATGAAAGTTTTCATTCTTACTTAACAGTGCACAGGTCATGACCATGACAAACTACATAACTCTAGGTTCCTTATTTCTAGAGTTATCTCCCTATATTGTACTTAAAGAAATGGTTAACCTGTTTCGGCAAATTAGATATTTCTCAATTGCTATGAGTATTGGCATGAAAGTTTATAGAATTACTTAACAGTGCACGGTTATGACCGTGACAGGTTACATAACTCTAGGTACCTTATTCTTGGGGTTATCTCCACATTTTCTACTTGGGGATAAATGGTTAACCTGTTTGGGCAAGTTGGTTATTTCTGAATATTTGCAAAGAACATTAGCATGAAAGTTTACACACTTACTTAACAGTGCACTGGTCATGACCCTGACAAGTTAAATAACTCTGGTTACCTTATTTCTTGGGTTATCTAGCCATTTTGTACTTAGAGATAAATGGTTATCCTGTTTTGCAAAGTTGGATATTTCTCAATTTAAATCATTTGCCTCTTGTAAATGCCTACCCCAATACTTGCATCACCAGTGTTTTTTTTTTTTTTATAAATGCCTAGGCATTTATTCCATTAAATACTTCAATGTTGCAATTTTGTCTTGAACAATATGTACTTCATAATCTTAGATTATAGGTTACTTAACTTGATTTTTATGTTAAATTGTTTTCATGTACAGGTTCTGGAACCAGAAAGTGATTTCCATTATTAAGAACAAACTTGTGATTATAATTGATGTTTGAACACTGTACTATCATTTAAAATTTGTATCATGACAAACTTGGCTATTGGGGGCACAAACACAGCTTCTTGTTGGTAGGTGCGGCATGAAACCATAAGTATAAAATAAAAGCTGCTTAACCCTTTCCTCCAAATATACGCCTTTTAGGCGTATGTGACCAGTGTAGATCCAGGTCAGCCGGTACATCCGTGCCATCTGATCAGGATCTGCACTGGTTGCATTTTGGTCAGAGTGCCGGCTGATCTGGATCTAAACTGTTTGCCTATACAATAAAGGTGTATCTATGGAGGAAAGGGTTAATCCAGTAAGTGTACTCTGCTCTCTGACACACTTTTTTGTAGCAGTCTGGCACTCTTGTAGTTTATGGTACTAAGTTTCATGGAGTTTTTGTGTTTATCCTCAAAATAAAAAAAAATAAAATGATAATAAATAAATTGCACATAGATTTGAATTAATCAAAATTAGAATCCACTGAATGAAAAAAACACAATGAAACAGTTATCTACTTTCACAAGGCTCTCCAACAAAAACAAATGCAATTGTAGTGCCAACTTAACCCTTTCCTACACCCCTTTATGGCATGGTCAAACAGTGTAGATCCAGATCATCCGGCACATCCATGCCATCTGATCAGGATCTGCACTGTTCGCTTTATGTTTATTAGGTCATTTCTGACTAAAATGCAAGCAGTGCAGATGGAGATCCTGATCATACGGCAAGGATGTGCCAGTTGATCTGGATCTACACTGGTCGCACATGTGTAAAAATGTGTATATAATGAGGAAAGGGTTAAAATAATTCATGCCTAATAATAATTCTGTATTTAACCCTATCCTCCATAGATACACTTCTATTGCATGGGCAAACAGTTTAGATCCAGATCAGCTGGCACATCCGTGCGATCTGATCAGGATCTAAACTGTTTGCTTTTAGATTCATTAGGTTATTTCTGACCAAAATGTGACCAGTACAGATCCTGATCAGACATCATGGATGTGCAGGCTGATCTGGATCTTCACTGGTCGCTCATGTGTAAAAATGTGTATATATGGAGGAAAGGGTTAACATACTGTGTATTTAAAGAGAAACATGCATCTTTGTTGTTTGAACATGAGTAGTGGAAATAAGAGGAGGAAAAAGTTGCTAGGAATTTGACGTCAAGGCAATTAATCTATAAATATTTTCTATCCCACTTAATTGTGTACAATAATTTGGTGGTATTGAGCTAAAAGTACTGTTTACTGTTTACTGTCCGAATAGAAATCATGGTAAATGTTATTTTTGGCTATTTAAGGTTCTGGGGATGACGATGAAAATGAAAATTCTAATCCTTCCACAAAAACAAAATCTAAAGCCAAGAAAAGCAATGGTTCCCAAAAATCTGCTGACAAAAGCACTGGTTCCCAGAAAAGTGATCCTGATGATGAGACAGAAGAACCCAAAGAAAGCAATACTTATTGTGAAGAGTATTATAACCCTGAAGAGCCCTGGATGAACAACAATTTAGCGGAATTTCTGACAGGACTGATTCCCGAAGAGAACAAGGAAAATGATGGGGAATCTGGCAGCGAATCTGATTCATCCGAAGGTTCGGACAGTGAAGACTCAGACTCAGCAACAGTTAAAAGTACAAGTAAGAAAACAGGGTCTAAGAAACAAAAGTCAAAATGCAGATAAAGAACTGCCTCATAGAAGGAATGAAAAGGAAAAGTCAACAGCAAAGAGAAGACCAGCTGCAAACTGCACTGACCTTCTTAATGTCTTATTTTATGATTCTAGCCAGGTTTTTCTCTTATTTTGAGTAGGGTAGGTGTTCTTTTATCTGTGGTGTACTGATTTCACTGCAACTCCATTATATAGCGGACCTCGGGGTCCAAGCCCGCCAGCCGCGATATAAACGGAGCGCGATATAAGTATTTATTACATGTGTTACTAAATATAGTAACAAAATTGTATGGTGTCAAAACTTATTAGCATGTCACCAGCCTCATTATCAAACCAAGGCCCAGGGCTTAAAAGTGATAATGTGATAATGGCCCTGCCATTTTTTGTCTGATTCCAATTATGTTTGTTCTACAGGCAATCATTTTAGTAAGAAATTAAAAAAAAAACAGTCAAAATAATGATCATTTGCACATGCGCTTATGAGCTTATTATTGCATAAATAAACAATTTTTGTTAATTTTGTAAAAGAATTGACATCTTGTTGGCGTATGAATACATCCGTCCGTGAGACAATACTTTGTAAAAAAGTCGGCCATTTTGTTTAAACTGATTTTGGTTTTATAATATGCAAAAAAAACTGAAATATCAAAAACATATGAGGGGTGTCTTTTTAGAATTTGAAACAAAAAATTGCAAAAACCATTAGGAACAGCCGACAAACCTGCCGTCATCCTTGAACAGCTGGTTTTCTGGTAGTAGGCTTCCAATGTGCAAAATCCAGTTCTTGAAAAAAGCTAATTGCTGAATTTCCTTGTCCAAATATACACACAACTTCAAAAGAATATTCTGTGTTGTTGTTTTTGTTGTTTCCTTCTTCTCTTCAGTCAGTTGAAATTTAACACCAGCAACAAAGCCATTTAAGTTTTTATTTAGAAACCGAAAGGGCCTAGACGCAGGCATTCAGATTATCAGGATTTCTGTTCATCAAGCATGTAAATCCATCAGCACAGACTAAACAACAATTAAAACACACTTGAGTAATAAAATCCAAAAAAATTGTCCGAAATTGAATGCATTGACATGCCGGAAGGAATATTGATCTCGAAAAATGACGTCAGTGTTATAAAGGTTATAACGGCTCCTGTTTCAAGTGGATTATAATAATTATAGACTCTCTCATAGTACAAATGGTTTTGTTCTCGGTTAGATGACTTGCAAAAAGAGAAGCATTAGTATATTATACAATTGTCTTACAGTGCCTCCATATTTAGGCGAGACTAAGAAATTAGCGAGGGGCTTTCTGAGAAAGTAGTTCCGTCACTGTCAAATTTTAATACATTTGCATGATAATATACTATATACGATAGACCAACTGGACATCAGAGAGTCGACGTACACATGTAATAAACAGGTAAATGAACAGGTTAGCAGTGCCTTTGAATGATAATGGCCCTGCCATGAGATAATGGCCCTCGGGCCATTATCAACATGACAGGGCCATTATCATTCAAAGGCACTGCTAACCTGTTCATTAACCTCTAAATAATCGCACTAAAACAAGGAGAATTCATTTGTTTTTACTGTCAGATGCATGTATATCGCGGTGTTGCGTAATTAACATGCCGTGAAATCTCCGGGGTACATCAGGGAGTATGTTCCTTGCTGGACAAATGTTTTAAAACAACTTCTTTTATATAATTTATTAAGATTTATTTTAAATAAAAAGAAATTAATTAATGTACAAAACAAAGATCGCCGTTATCAATTTCCAAAGGTGGTATTATTGTTTTCAGTACTTTCAACTGATCGACAATCTGTTGGTCGGTCATGGTTGGCGATGTTAGTTCGTCGTCGTCCTTCGTTTACCAGCTTGATATGTTGATGAGCAGGTAATGTCAAAACAACAAATATTTTTGACATTTCCTGCTCATGTATATTATGGTCAGCAACTTGCATTAATTGTCGCTAATTTGCGGTTTGTCTCATGAACGAAATTCTGCCAGTACCGTATCAACTTGGTGTTGTTTGCACCTATTGTTCGTCACAAAAGGGTTTTCATGTCAAATCAGAAGCAACAGAAATGTAAAAAAAAACTTTAATCTATTTTTATATGTTTGATGTTAAATTTTATCTGCTGGTGAACGTGTACATCGCCTCTTAAATCCCTGTATACAAAATGTAATAAACAGCTTTCGCCGATAATGACGTAATACGACACGGAAAAAGCGTGCGTTTTGTGAATTTGTCGCCAATGTTGATTTAATCATTTGATCTTTTTTACCACCCACGAAGAATGAACAAACATATACATTGCAAATGTACAAAAAATTGGGATCAACGGACCAAGCGCGATATATTGGATATCATGATATAACAAATCGCGATATAACAGAGTTGCAGTGTGTATAGAGCATTTGTAGAAGACTTCATTTTGTTGTAAAAGATTTTATATTTGCAAGATTGTGTTTAAGTTTTAGACCTTGAACCTGACACGCTCTGTTCAATCATGCAAACAATTTGTCTGTCTTTTCTGAGTGTGGCATATTTCTGTCTTGCAGATTGGAAACCAGTCTCAAATCTCAAGCATCTGATTGGCTGAAATGGTGACAAGTCGCTATTTCAACCAATCAGACGCTTGAAATTTGAGACTGGTTTCTATGCTGTTTTTTATAACCTTTGGCACTAATCATTGAGGAGGAAAATACTTTGTACTATGTAACATATACACACAGGTGGTACTTTGCATTACCCAAAAGCACACACATTTACTTTATAATATAGATCTGCATTTTGATGCATGTCATGAAAAAAATACAAAAATTTTGTACTTTATTTGGCATAGGATTATTTTGACAGAGCATGAGATGTTTATAAAAAATCATGTCACTTAAAAAAAAGCAAATACTGGTAACACATGTTTTCTTTTCATTCTCAGCTTCCAAAGAAAAAAGTGCAGAAAAGAGTACCAAAAATACCAAGGAAAAAAGTGCAGAAAAGAGTGCCAAAAATACCAAGGAAAAAAGTGCAGAAAAGAGTGCCAAAAATACCAAGGAAAAAAGTGCAGAAAAGAGTGCCAAAAATACCAAGGAAAAAAGTGCAGAAAAGAGTGCCAAAAATACCAAGGAAAAAAGTGCAGAAAAGAGTGCCAAAAATACCAAGGAAAAAAGTGCAGAAAAGAGTGCCAAAAATACCAAGGAAAAGAAGAGTTCACCAAATGATGATGATGAGGACAAGCCAACTGGTAAATAAATCAAGCTTTAAAACTGGTCTCAGAATTATTAAAATAAGAGTGGAGACTGGTCTCCATTCTCAATTTTTTAACAATGGGACCTCGGCTGAAGTATATAGAACTTAAATCGGAGACCAGTCTCAAATCTCAAGGATCTGATTGGTTTCCAATCAGATGATTGAGATTTGAGACTGGTCTACATTCTCAGTTTTATAATCTTAGGCACTGGACTACTTTTTTCATCTCAACCAACTGTTTCAGATCCTTTTACAAACTATGATAGATGAGCCTGCAGTATAATTTTTAATAATCCAGAAGTTGTTTATAGCATTTTGATATTATATAGACCAGTATGGGACACACATACAGATTACTTTTAAAGATTTGGATTTCTAATGTTTCCTTAAAAAGCGTATTTTGTAGAAAAGTAATTTTGCTTAAAAGTAAACAACAGTGAACATGAGATGATGGTGAAATGATGTTGGGGAATTCTGTAGAGATTCAACCATTGATATATATGGGTTTTATCACATGTGCATTGTAGATAAGCCATCTGATCAGGATCTACACTATTCACTTTGTGATTCATTTTGTTATTTCCGGCCAAAAACAAAACAGTGTAGATCCTGATCAGACCATAATTATGTATGTGCAACTTAGCTGGCCCTTTCTCTGATCTTAGAGGGACTGACGCATAAATTCCTATTTCACTAATGAGAACCACAAAATGAACCCTTTACTCCATATATACTGGTTTTGGAACATGTAAAAAGCACACAGTGTTGATCCAAATCAGATGGCAAATTCATTATTTTTGACCAAGTAGCAAACTGTGATCCAGATCAGACTGAACATTTGACTGGATCTGCACTGTTCACCCACGTAAAAATCGTAAATATTTAATAAAAGCTTAAATAAATACTCTGAATTCTTGTATCTTTATTTTCTATTCAGACAACACAAAACCAAACAAGCAAACCAAATGTGTTGAGCAACGACCAACATTGCTACACCCAGACTTACACGCCCTGTGCCTTAAGATGTATGTATCCCTGGAATGTGTTGAGAGCCATCTATTCCTGTTAGATAGAGGCATTCGAGAAACGGTGAAAGTTTCATTGCAAGGAGTTTTACAGATTGCAAGCCAGAAGTGTAAAGGTGAGTAAATCATAAGAGGTTCCACTGACTGCTGAATCTTAAGGGTCATTTCGACCATGTTTTAAAGGAATCTGCATGCTTATTACTAGGCATAATAACCCTAATTTAAATGGAAAATGACTCTTTAGCAAATTTTTAGGGGTCAAAATGAGGCTTTTTGGAAATTTTGAGTCATAGGGTCATCTCTTGGGTCAAATTAAACCCCTTTAACTTTATCAAACACTTGCTATATTCTTTTTAAAATCTTCCCAAGGTGCACTTGCAAAATAAACATCAGGGCATTTGTTAAAATTCCCAAAGTATTAAACTTACATCCAGTTTAACCTTGAAGTTCCAGATTATAAGCAAATTGACATAATTATTGTTACTTTGGAAGTAATTTGAGAACAGTACTCTAGTACTGTCAGTAAGACAGATTCCGCTTTATGTACATGAATATTTTTCCTATATGTTTCATATTAGCATCTGTGAACCAAAAATTATTGAATAGAAAAATCTTACCTGAACTTTGTTATAGTATCCAGTGGTATATATTCTTGAACAACTTACTTGTGCAATAATTTCCAAAGAATCTCTGGTGATTTGACAGGTAAACAAACTTGGCTTGTATTTACAGCCTTAGACCTACTCTATACAAAAATGCAATGTAATCAGTCTTCTTCATTCAGCTTTCAATCAGTATTCATCCCCCCCCAAAAAGAAACTCTTAACTGTGTAAGTACTTCCTTATTTTGGGTAACCAAAGGGTTAAAACTATGTTCTGAGGCCAAGGGCCAAGTGGAATTGCACCTAAGCATTCAGAAATGGACTTGCAAGCATTCTGTTTCAGAATTTTATATATGTTTAGAAGGAAAACAAATGGTGGGTGGGGTGGATTTATTTTAGATGAATTATATGAAAAATAATAGAAAATAATATATGTGTTTAGGGAAGAGAATGTTTATTATTTGTTTATAGTGTCTCCTCCACGCCCGATGCAGTGCTACAGTTGTGACAAGGCCTCATCACACGAGGAATGTAACGCTAAACCTGTGGAAACATGTGCATCCCAGAAACAGGCAAGTTTGTTCCATACTGAACATATGTACTTAACCCTTTTCTCCATATATACACCTTAAATCACATGGGCAAACAGTGTAGATCCAGATCAGCCAGCAAATATGTTTGATCTGAATCTACACTGTTTGCTACTTGATCAGAAATAACCTAATGACTATAAAAAACAAATAGTGAAGTTCCTGATCAGACTACACAGATGTGATGGCTTATCTGGATCTACACAGTTGGCTCATACAATAAAGGCCCATTTATGGAGTAAAGGGTAAAGTTTAAACTCAGAATTAACATTAATCAGCTTAGTATTTCCCAATGGTAAACAATATATTGAAAAACGTATTATTTCACAAATGAAAGCAGTTTTAGCAATGTATACAATACATATAGTTTAACTGTTAAGATTTTGACATTCAGACATGTGAGACTGTTGTGAAGACAGGAAAAAATGCTTACATCAGCAAGAAGTGTGTGGTGCCAAATTCCTGTAAGGACAAGTGCAATGGCAACAACTTGTGTAAATCCTGCTGCACAGGACATCTGTGCAATTCAGGCTCAAACACTACCACTCCTGCTCCTGTAGACCCAGGTAAGATCTTGTAGGTCCTCAAACATCGATATTTAATCATTTACTCAGTGGGATATAGCTGTTATTCATTGGCAAACAGTTAAGATCCAGATCAACTGGCACATCTCTGCCATCTGATCAGGTTCTCCAAATCAAAATCTTCATCATTACCAAAAAGATCCATAACTCCGCTACAAATACTTTTCCAGTTATGCCCCTTTTCACCTAATTTTTGTGTAAACCAAAATATGCAATTTGCCAATATATTTTAAACTGCTTGAAATACCACTTTGAAACTTGGATTATATATTCACCATGAAAATCTACATCATTATCAACAAGACCCATAACTATGCATTAATATTGTTCAAATTATGCCCCTTTTCTTAATGCAAATGTCCCCTAAATATGAAACTACTTGAGATGTAACGATGAAACTTAAAATAATTATTCACCATTAAAATCTACATCATAATCAACAAGACCCATAACTCTGCTACCAATATTTTAAAGTTATTTCCATTTTTCAATTATGCAATTGTCCCATAACTTTGAAACTACTTTAGATAAAAAACTTTGAAATATTTGTTCACCACCAGTATCTACATCAATATCAACAAGACCCATAACTCTACCAGAATTTATTTGAATTTATGCTCCTTTTGCAATTAATTTTGAATTAGCCAAAATATGCACTTAATCTATAATTTTGAAACTACATGAGATATCAACTTCAAACTTAGAATTTTTCGTCACCACCATAATCTTTGCCATAACCACCAAGAGCCATTACACTGCTACAATTATTTTAAAGTAATGCCCACATTTCACTTAGATTTTGTGTTATAATTTTTATTCTGTAACATTATTGAAGTGATTGATATTGAGTTAAAAGTAAATGTCGCCAATCATAAATTACTAACAAGTTTTCTAACTCTTCCAGAAATATTTGATTGTTATTCCCCCTTTCATTTCAATATTTATCGTCAATAAGCAGACCCTTCAATAAGGAATTATTTGTTATTTCTGTCTTACCATTCACTAGTAAATATTTTTCCTCATTGCACAATGTTTGGCTATAGTTGTTGTTCTTTTAATCTTTAAATTGCATTTGTTTCAAATGAATCGAATAGTCGAGAACCCTGTCTTCTCAGACAGCTCTTGTTCAGCACCTTTTAAACCTTTACTTTACATGTAAGAAGTTCAGATTGGAAAGGGGTAAGATGCAATACACAGGAAGACCTACACCTTAGAAGTGACCTTGTCTAAGCATATATTGTACCTTGTCTTGTATATTTTAGTGCGAACATGTGATCTGTACTCCCAGACATACTGTGCCCTGTCCATGGCATCTGGACTTGTGAAATCCAAGAAAATGGATTGCAGGTATGATGTAAAAATTTTTTTTATATTTTCTTTCTTGATGGGTGTGTTTATATAAGATCTGAATTGATGATGTACTGCATTTATCCGGGTTTGAAAATCACAAGGTTATTCCAAGTCGTTTAGATGTCTTTGAACTATGAATGTTGGCATTTACACTTGTGGCACATGTAAAAATGTGAATCTATATGGAGTAAAGGGTTAATACACCTCTGCTTGAATGATGTATTTGCTAATAACCATGATAGTTGAATTAAATGAAAAGATAGAGACAATTGTTTTGTTTTTACAATATATTCAGTGAATTTAATTTCATATACCTATAATTGAACATACATTTCATGTTTTTTACAGATTGCTGTTCCGGTCCATACAATGTATGAGCTCAATGAATGACTCGTGTGCAAGCAGTGACATGGGTTTGTTGATGCAGGCTTATACCAAACGCCTGAGAACCAGTAAAGCCTGGGCGTATTGTCTGGCCAAGGAGCGGGACTGCGAGTGTGGGGCTAATGCAGTTGTATCTCTGAACACAGCATTTAATCCTTACACTACTATTGAGAATGGTTGCAGGTAAGATGGATACTGGTCCCAAGATCATAAAACAAAATCAGGAGACTAGTCTCAAATCTCAAGCATCTGATTGGCTGAAATGGCGACTGATCGCCATTTCAACCAATCAGATGCTTGAGATTTGAGACTGTTGTCCAAATTAAGTTTTATGATCTTGAGCACAGATTTTAGCATATTAAACTTGGCCAAAGATCATAAAACTAATGGCGACCAGTTGCCATTTCAGCTAATCAGTTTCTTGAGATTTGAGACTGGTCTCAAGATTTTCTTGTATGATCTGCAGCCCTTTGGGAAAGTGCGTAAAATAAATCCCTAGCAGAATCAAACCATTGAATATCTAGACTTATCAGAAGAATACAATGGCCTGAATTTATGCCCTCAAAAATTATTACAGTCTTATGATCTTGGGCCCAGCTTTAGCATCATTTGACTAGAGGCATTGTTTCCAAAGTAATTCACTCGCTGTCCCTTGCTGAAGCAAGAATTGAGTGATTTTTGTCAAGTTTCTTAATAAGAGTATTAGTTATTTATTAAACCTATCTTTATACCTATCTATATTTAATAGAAGTTTTAAAAATTGTGGATATTTTTGTTGAAATTGAAACAAACAATACCCATTTTGTCATGATATAACATAATAGTTTATATAAGTTATTTCATGCTTTACAGTGAATTATAGAATTATAGAATTTTCTCGGTGAAATAAAAGTGGTACCACACTATTTTCCAATTGTGGAATATCACTTTAGGTTTCACTATTTTTGCATACAGGTACCAAAAAAAACAAAAAACAAAAAACAAACAAACAAAAACAATCACATAAAATTCCGAACGATAACGCTTAGAAAACGGGCATAAGTATGGATATATATGAAATAAAGACGTAAAGTCTTAAACAAAAAACATTTCATGCACGGTTTACACAAAATGTTCACTGAAAACATACAATAAAAAGAAAAATAAAGTTTGCTTCCACCATTGAAAAATAGAAACATATTACACCCACAAACCCCGAAACTATGCACCCTCACAAGTGGCTTAGTCACTTGTGAAAATACGAATCACGGAGCCAACCCGGCGAAACACATCAATATCACACACTGGTAAAAACAAACAACCTTTATAACATTTCAAATTACACTTTATATAAACTATTAGTATTTAAACCTTTGGGATATAATGTCTCTAGTTTATGAATCCAAAAAGTTTCACGAAGTAATCTTTCCATGTTATCACTAATAATTTCGATTGGTAAGAAACTAAAATCGTCAAAGCAATGATTTTCATCATTGAAATGTACAGCTATGCTAGTAGCAAAAGAAGGATCTGTGAAATTTTTTATGTCAAATTTGTGACTATTCATTCTTTGTGAAACTTTTTGCCGTGTCTGGCCAACATATTGTTTTGCGCATTTTTTACATGTTATAAGATATATTACATCTTTAGTACTACAATCAGCATTACACTTAAGTTTAAACCTATTCGAGTTTACCGAACTTTTAAATTCGTCCGTAATAACAATTTTAGAACAATGAGAACAACGAGGTCTGTTACACTTTTTAGATGTGTATGGCAGAGGTGAATCTAATCTAGACTTAACTAAAAAATCTTTGAGATTCTTAGGTCTTTTATAAGCCATTATAGGATTGAAACTATGCACATATTTTACCGATGTCTTTGGTGAAAGTTTTAGTAAGTCCCAATATAAAATATGTGCATAGTTTCAATGTTTTTTGTTTAAGACTTTACGTCTTTATTTCATATATATCCATACTTATGCCCGTTTTCTAAGCGTTATCGTTCGGAATTTTATGTGATTGTTTTTTTTTTTGTTTTTTTTTTTGTTTGTTTTTTTTTGGTACCTGTATGCAAAAATAGTGAAACCTAAAGTGATATTCCACAATTGGAAAATAGTGTGGTACCACTTTTATTTCACCGAGAAAATTCTATAATTCTATAATTCACTGTAAAGCATGAAATAACTTATATAAACTATTATGTTATATCATGACAAAATGGGTATTGTTTGTTTCAATTTCAACAAAAATATTCTTACACTATTGAAACATTTTGTATCTTATGATCCATGTCCTTTTTAGTCATGATGTTGTATTATTTCAACATAAATACGATTTCATGTTTGTTATTTATATTGTGCACATGTAAAATGTCTGTTTTTGCGCGTAACGTCGTTATTTACGCTAAATAAAACATTGTGCATTTAACGCTACTTTGCGCGGTTTTATTTACGTGCGGACGTTACGTATTTTGTTTATTATACCTGACGAAGACTTATATGTCGAAACGCGTCGTATAAATTTTTACAACAAATCCATGTGTTGTTTTCCTTTTAACAATTTATTTTTTAAAAATTGTGGATAAAATTAATAACCCTTCAAAATGTTCACTCCATGGCTATTAATCAATATTGTGTTATGTTAATCAAAATTAAAAACCCTAAATCACACAAACTTTCAAACAAATATACATAGTTTTATTTTTGTATTTTCAGACAGTTATCTCTGGCCCACAAGATTTCCACACAGATTGACAGGGATCAATGCTCAGAGGATGACTTGGTTTATCTTGGCACAAACATTGATGTTCACTTCTCAGTTCTTGGTCAAAACTGTACTCAAGGTAAGCAGTATTTTCTGGTGTTACTATTTTATCAAATTAGTTAGATTGAACAGGCATTTTAATATTTCAGCTTGAAAATAGAAGTGATAGATTAAACAGTTAAGTTCAGCTTGATTTCAGTTAGAAAGTTTAATTATGGTTGCAATGACTGTGGAATCATCCTATTGCAAACTATATTTTACATTATGTTTGCTTTTGCTAATGCACACAGGGGTATGCACAGTAAATCTACAGCAGTTTAAGGGGAAAACATTCTAAATTGACTCCCTGGGTTTTACCACATGCCTGAACATGCAGTTGAACAGTGTAGATCTAGATCAGCTGGCAAGTCTGTTATTGTTAACTTGCTTATAGTATAGAACTAGGCTTTGTATGAAATTATGGTTATTGAGTTGGTTTGCTGGGAAAAAAGTTACTGGATCGAGCAGTGTTACCGCTTTTTAATGTAAAATTGCTTAGTTTTAGGGAGAGCAAGGAATGTTCGAACATTAATATTTTTATTATCTAATAAACTGTGTCATCTGCATAATTTTATGTCTATGCCATCATTTCAAGGCATGAAATCGAATTCCTGATGACAAATTTCTGCATGAAGCGGTTAACCCTTTCCTCCATAGATACACCTTTTTTTCATTGGCAAACAGTTTAGATCCAGATCAGCCGGCACGTCCGTTCCGTCTGATCAGGATCTGCACTGGTTGCATTCTGATCAGAAATAACCTAATGAATCAAAAAGCGAACAGTTTATATCTTGTGCCGTCTGATCTGGATCTAAACTGTTTGCTCTGGCAATAAAGGTGTTTATATGGAGGAAAGGGTTAAAATATTCTAGCACTTTACTTACTTAATATTTAAATGCAAGATTTGTTATTTGTTGCTATCCCTACTAGTTTAATAGAAGTATTTTGCAACTGTATTGCTTAGAGATGATTTAAACATTTACTCCATATAAACAGTTTTATCGCATAAAACAGTTAAGATCTAGATCAGCTGGCACATCCTTTCCATCTGATGAGGATCTACACTGTTCGCCCATGGATAATGTCTGTATCGCATGGAGTCAATGGTTGATGGAAAAATAAAATAACTGTGTATCGTGCTGGTTCATATTTAGTGCACTGCTTATAGTATAGAATCATGCTTTGGCTATTGCTAGAACCAGAACAGGAAGATGAAGCAAAATGTCCAGAACTTCCGGCGGAGAGAGAAGAAGAATGTAGACAGAATGAGCTGGAATGTTCTACCGGTGTTGACAAGTGTGCAGAAGACGAGATGTGCTGCAAATATAACTGTGGTGAAATGTGTATGGTGCCGTTAAGTGGCACAGTAAAGAATGAAAGTGGCACACCAAAAAATGACACACAAGGTGCAACATTTTGTCATGGTTTTTGGCGGGGAAGTGTTCTTTACTTAAAACCCTTTGTCCCCTAAATTAGTGTAATACACTTACTGTTCTGTCAGTCTGAAACAGTCTATTTATTGTTAACAAGGAATTGTTGTACAGACTGAGGTATTTAACCGTTTCCTCCGAATGTATGCATTTTTAATCATGTGCAACCAGTCTAGATGCAGATCTGCTGGCACATCTGTGCAGTCTGATCAGGATCTGCACTGGTAACATTTTGGTCAGAAATAACATACCAAATTAAAATGCAAACAATGTAAATCCAGATCAGCCGGCACATCTGTGCTGGCTGATCTGGATCTACACTGTTCACCCCCGCAATAAAGGTGTTTCTATGGAGGAAAGGATTAATAGTGTAAACCCTGTTTTTATCAAGACTTAAATATGATTCCTTTTTTGCAGTGTTCACTTTAGGTATTTTCTTTTACCTACAAAATTGCTTAGTATAGTTAAATAAAATTTAAAGTGGAATTATCTATATGAACTGACCTGACTAGCTTTGAATGTACATAACTGTACATGTATTTCACTTTTGTTCACTGTACATTGTTTTCAGCAGGATATGTCAGTTTGCAGATAGAAATACTGTAAAACTAATAAAAAAATGAATAATCTAACTTAGGCAACACAGGTTAAAAATTGCATTTAACATATTTTGACATCATTGACTTCAGTGTAATTTTTGTTTCCACAGACGTTATGGCATTATGATATTATTGTACTATAAACATAATATTTTCTAAAGAAAATTTGAAATTGAATGTGGCAAAATCTAAAAATCGGTCATTTTGGCATTCAGCTTACTAGTGGATCAAGTGTCCAGAGAAGGGCTTCTGCACTATCCCTCCCCTCGTCCCCTCTCAGATTTTCCTACTTCAGTTTTTATGTCACTATGCAAGAAAAACTATGAATATATTAAACCAGCATTCTGTATTTCATGGGTCAAATTCTCAACATTTATTAGTATTATTCTGAATAAACTAAATGTCTTGACCTTGTCAGTGAGTGCAGATGTAAGTTTACGACCAGTGCCCAAGCTCATAAAACTAAATCTGTAGACCAGTCTCAAATCTTTGGTCCCCATTTCAGCCAATCAGATGCTTGAGATTTGAGACTGGTCTCCAATCTTAGTTTTATGATCTTGGGCCCAGAATTCTAATTCATAAAGATGATTGTTACATCTTGATAATTATATCATTTATACATAACTTAAACATTATTGAACAATAATTGATTAAAATCACAAAACTGGCATTAGAAATACCGGAAGTATAATGGTACCTGTATTATGAGCTTGTGGAGCAATGTTTAAAAATTATATTGTTCATATATTTTAGACAAAGCTGGCTTCTGCCCACTGGTGCGTCCTGGAGAGGTTTCCATATGTATGTATGAGTGCTCGAGTGACTCAGAATGTGACAGGGACAAGAAGTGCTGCCCTCTAGCCTGTGGGGGCGGGGTCTGTAGAGACCCCTTGACAGAGGAACCCAGGGAGATAGGTAAGGTGGTTGTGGGATCACCAGTGTTACATCATTGTCGCTCAGAGTGCAAAGTCAGAATTGGTGCTAGTTGCAGACCTCCTAGCAAAATTCAAAACTGTTAAAAAAATGTTTTTGTCTTCATATGAAACAATAAAAGATAATTGTCATGAAAGTTAGGAGATTTTCCAAAATCACTTTTTTTTTCTTAACCCTTTCCTCCATAGATACATCTTTATTGCATGGGCGAACATTGTAGATCCAGATCAGCTGGCACATTCATGCCGTCTGATCTGGATCTACACTGTTCGCTCAAGCAATAAAGGTGTATCTATGGAGGAAAGGGTTAAATAAGGGAGATAATCTTAACACTGTACTCCATATTGCATGGGCTAACAGTGAAGATCCAGATGAGCTAGCAGCACATCCTTGCCATCTGATCAGGATCTACACTTTTGGCTTTTTTATTCATTAGGTTATTTCTAACTAAGATGGGACCAGTGCAGATCCTGATCAGCTTGCATGAATGTGCCAGCTGATCTGGATCAACACTTGGTACACGTGTAAAATGTGTGTATATTGAGTAAATAGTTAAATACACAGCACTTTGATTGAGTCTTAACACTTATTGTTAACTTATGTTGTTTCAGTTCCCTGTGGGCCAGGTGTGCAAGAAGTACAGTGCTTGGTAAATGCCTGTGATACTGTGAATTGTACCAACTTCCCAGAGGCCAAGTGCATGTAAGTACCTTGCTAAGCGACTGTGCTTTTTGTAACAAGCATTTTGATTTTGTTAACATAAAGTTTGCACTGAACCGATGAAACTTATGTACTGGTAGTGGAATCACATTTCAAAAGTTGAATGACTTAATAGGCAACAGTGTAGACCATGATCAGAACAAGTAGGTGTGCTGATTTGAGTCTACACTGGTTGCAAATTTGACATGTATTTGGATATTGATGAAAGATTTGTGAATCCGTGAATGTGTTTTTTATTGTTATCAAAGACTGTGAATACAAGATTACAAGAAAACTATCAATAGAACGAAACTGATGCATTTGTTTCATTACCTGACAGTTCTTTTCATCATATAGAAATCAATCTAGTCACTGAATTATTTGAATACATGTATTTAGTTGCTGTTCATTAACATTAAAATAGTGAATAAAGTGTAAATATTGTGTGTTAAGATAAATTCACCAGAATTCAGTGATGTTACTTCAAATCCTATCTTCAGAAAGAAATATATTTTATTGCAGAGTTGGATGAAAGATTTGCCTTACTCTCAGAAGTAGATCTGTGCCCAAGGTTATAAAACTGAGCATGGAAACCAGTCTCAAATCTCAAGCATCTGATTGGCTGAAATGGTGACTGGTCGCCATTTCAGCCAATCAGATGCTTGAGATTTGAGACTGGTTTCCATGCTCAGTTTTATAACCTTGGGACCAGTACTAATCATATCCTTACATTTTCAGTCATGTAGGCTGCGGAGGATGTTATGCACAATTTAGCCATGAAGATGTGGATGTCACTTCAATGTGCCATCAACCAGGTATGTTATCTACAATAAAAAGTTCACTGCTATTTAAATTATGACACCCTTTCAACTGAAGGGAAACATAATGTATTTGCCTTTAATCTTAATATTTCTGTGCCCAAGATTGAACATAGTTATATGGCAATTTGAAGTTGTTTTTAATCTGTCGTTTAACACCTAGCTCCAAATTTAAGCAAGTTTTTCGATAGGACTTACAATAGTTTATAGCTTTGTTTTAAACTTGTGTCATTAGTTTAATAATCTTTCTGGGCCCAAAACATTATCTTAGTGTAGTCAATTACATACTTTCACTTTGAGACTGGTCTTCAATTACCTTTTTTTATTTTCATTGGTCCACTACCATCTTACAGTGTATTGCACATTTGCTGAATTACAGTTGTTCCAGCCCGATGCTCATTAGCTGTTGCCCTTGGCGATGTTGAAAATTGTGAAGAAGAGGAATTAGAAGAAAGATACTTCTTTAACTCCGAGACTGAAGAGTGCGAAAAATTCAATTACACAGGGTGTGGAGGGAATGACAACAACTTTGAAACAAAGGCAGCATGCTTGCTAGCCTGTAAGTGGAAAATTATTGTTTTTCTAACGGTAGAGCAAATTTTGTTAAAAGTCAATGTGGAACTGAGACCACCTTCTGTGAAAACCATTTTTAACCAGGTTTTCTTTGGAAAAACTGGTTAATAGATTTGGGTGTGTTGTTTGGTGGGTGAGCGGCATCAGCATTAAGTTCACTTTTTCACAGTTACCATGATTCAAGGTAGAGCTTTGGAACTAAACATAGTTGTCCGACATCACAATAGCAAATGTAAGGACAAGTTTCATAACTCTTGACTGTATTTTTGTCATAGTTATGCCCATTTTTCACTTAAAATTTAAGAAAAAAAAACTGGTTTCTTGGCATTGCGCCCTCTTGTTCCTTCTTAAAACAAAGCCTTGTATGAATGATAACATTGCTTTTCACATACTCTTGTACTGTCGGAAGATCTTTAGATAGCAAGGAATATCCTAGTAAACAGGGATTGAACAAAGAAATCAATCCCTGCAACTATTTAAATAGAGAAAGCCTTGATAGGTGTAAGAACAAAGATCCCTGTTATAAAAAGACCATTACTTAGTACTATATAATTTGGCAGTTGAATAGATTTCATGCAGAAGCGAGAAATGAAAGTTATGGTACAGTGTAAGGGTTTAGTTATAACTGCAAGCGTTGTGTTCAGGACAATTACTTAGTACCATATAATTTGGCAGTTGAATAGATTTCATGCAGAAGCGAGAAATGAGAGTTATGGTACAGTGTAAGGGTTTAGTTATAACTGCAAGCGTTGTGTTCAGGACAATTACTTAGTACCATATAATTTGGCAGTTGAATAGATTTCATGCAGAAGCGAGAAATGAAAGTTATGGTACAGTGTAAGGGTTTAGTTATAACTGCAAGCGTTGTGTTTAGGTTCACTCCTGTTTATTATCTGACGTTTGTCATTTGCAAGAAATAAACAATGTTACGTGGGTAATGGCGGCATGAATGCATTGGCGGTAAGACGTGATATGCAATGTAGTGCAATTACCTACAAAAGTATTGTGCTGACTTATCTTCATGCAGTTTAATTATATATTTCTCACCTTAATAAGGTAAAATTCTTCTTACAAGCAATAATAAACTCTTGAACCTAGTCTCTACTAAACTTTTTAAATTATAACTTTTAGGTCATGAGAGTTGCAGCTCCCCGCCAGCAAGTGGCAAATGTGGGTTAGCAATGGAGGCCTGGTACTTTGATGTGGAGAATGGAACTTGTAAGCAATTCAAGTACAGTGGCTGTGCTGGAAACAAGAACAGATACAACACACAGGAACAGTGCATGACATCATGTGTTTCAAGTAGGACATATTTTTAATATTTTTGATTTTATTTTGAAAACCCTGGTTATTAGATTTGGTATTTCATTGGGCTGGCGGGAAGATGGGCGTACGTCAACATTTCATTAAGTTATTTGTTTAAGTTCACTTAGTAACCATTCAAGGTAGAGCTTTGACATAGTTGTCTGACATCATCACATCATCAGGACACATAACTCTTGACTGCTTTTTGTCATAGTTACTAAAACTTTAGAAAGAAAACCTGATTGTGTCGCATTGCAGCATCTTCTTGTTTATTGTTAATACTAAATAAGTGTGAACAGATAATCCGCTTGTCATTTTTGTCTTTAGATAACAGTAAAGCGAGAATAATGGTAAACAAATTCACATATCTTTACTCTATATATACAACTGTTATCACATGGCAAACAGTGTAGATCCAAATCAGTGTCCAAGGTTATAAAACTGAGCATGGAAACCAGTCTCAAATCTCAAGCATCTGATTGGCTGAAATGGAGACCAGTCGCCATTTCAGCCAATCAGATGCTTGAGATTTGAGACTGGTTTCCAATCTCAGCTTTATAACCTCTGGACCAGGATCAGGATCTACGCTGTTTACTTCTTGGCCAGAAATAACCTAATGAATGAAAAAGGGAACAGTGAAGATCATGACCAGATAGCAAAGATCTGTGGGCTGATCTGGATCTACACTGTTCACCCATGGATAACACCAATATCTCATGGACATGATGGAGTAAAGGGTTAATCATAGAAATTTTGGATAAAAAAGTTCAAATCCATGAATAATTCAGTGATTGACCAAAAGGAATCAGCTTTAAATTATTCTGTGATCAGTAAAGTTCTAGTAGAACTGACTTTCTTCAATCTGGAATTATAACACTTCATTTTGGATATAAGATGCATACCCAATTATTGCAGGGCCACTTCTAGAAGAAATGTGCAGTGGTGTTGGAGATGCTTTGGTAGCAATGTCTAATAAAACTAAACCTGTGATCAAGGTCTTACCTCAAGACTTGGTTTGCAAGTAAGTTGGGTTAAACACCTTTAGGATTTCAATGTTTCACAACAGAGACCATATTTGGATCCAGAGAGGTTTCAGCAATTGCTTGTGCCCCCTTTTTGGGGCAGCAATATTTAATTTTCATCGGAATTTTAGACAGAAAGTTGTAAATATTCAAAACTAACCAATTTAAGAATGTCTAAAACACCTCTCTGGATATGTTGCATCTAACCCTTGTTCTGTTGATGCCAATTCCATAGCTAAACAACTTGAGCAATGGTGTCATTTTCACTTGCTGTGATTTTATTTATTTTCATTTGCACAAAGTTTGTACTCTGGCTTTTCTGTACTAACATGTACAGATTTTCCATGAACCTTAATATGGTGATTTTCAGTTTTCTAAAATGTAATATACTTAGGGTTCTTAATGTGTAAATGAGTTTTAATATCATGGATTCAGTTACTGTAAAACGCATTAATTTCGCGAGGTCAACATTTTGCGTTTTTCATAAAAAATCAGCAATTTTCATTATTCGCGTATTTATGAATTTGCGACATCGTCAGACTCGAAACCGAAAGTATGAAAGTTTAGTTTTTACCGTGATGACGATATCATCGTTAAACACTTGCAAATGATACAGATAAATACCATTGTCCTAACTGACATATAGAGCAATTAACTATCAATAAACATAATATTGTTATGCAAACTGCCTTTTGTGTAGGTGTGAAATATAACAAACAGCGCTGACAACAGCTATATTGTTTCCTGTATCTGAATAACTTACTCAAAACTTTACATATTTTAAGGAAAAACTCATTGATATTGTTGCAAAATTTATTTAAATAATTATATCAAATAAATAAATGGTGGCCAAAAAGGAATGATATTTGGTGATTGAAATGATCAACAGTTCTATTTTAAGTTGCCTCTTGTACTTATTATCGGATATATGAAAACTCATCATTTATTCGCGATTTTTATTAATTCGCGAGGTAAGCGATTCGCGAATATTAGCGAAAATAAAACTAATGCGAATAAAACCAGTTCTACATTAACACAAAATATAAACCAAAATAAGAACCAAACAATGAATAGACTGAACAGCATATATGGCTTTACCTGTGTAACCAGTATACAACTGTTACTGATGTTGCAAGTGTTGGTACCAGACAAAGTCAGTCTTTTAGTGAACATGTTCATTATAATAAAGCTGTCCTGGCGTTCTTACTTTAGTTTATTGTTTGTAGCATCTATTTTGAAACTGATCGTTGTATAACTATTCTCTCTTCACCTCTCTTCTTTTTTGCTGTTTGGGGAGGCTGTGTCTGCTGGATGAGGCCATTCCTTATATGCATATTTCACTTTCTTTAAGTTAATGGATCTCCTCTAGCTTTAAATGTGATATATGCATTAATATTGGTAGAATTAAATGTACTTTGTTTCCTAAATTTTTTATTTTAAATTTTCTTTAAGTCACATTTATATACAGGTCTGAAACTTTAGGGGTTTTGTTCACAAATCGGTCAGACCGTGAAATCCACAAAAATTCTTCTTTGTTCTACAGTTTAGACTAAGTTAAGCTTAGCTAAGTAACTTCATACTTCTTGTAATTATGTCTCCCACCACGTAGTGGTGTGGGAGACATTTTGATTTGCTCCTGTCTGTCTGTCTGTCTGTCTGTCTGTCCGTCCGTCTGTCACACTTGTCCGCTCTCTAAGTCAAACAGTTTTCATCGGATCATCACCAAACTTCATCAAAATGTTAGTGACCATAATATCTCGATCAAGTTCGATAACCAGCCATATTGCCCAAGGAATCTCAGAATTATGGCCCTTAGTCATTTTTGAAACTATAAAGGTGCATTAGTGAGACCGAATGGCATACTGTCACTCTTGTCCGCTCTCTAAGTCAAACAGTTTTCATCGGATCATCACCAAACTTCATCAAAATGTTAGTGGCCATACTATCTCGATCAAGTTCGATGACCAGCCATATTGCCCAAGGAATCTCAGAATTATGGCCCTTAGTCATTTTGAAACTATAAAGGTGCATTAGTGAGCCCGAATGGCATCATTCTGAATTTACTATAACTTCTATATAGAAATCTTGTCCATGCTTCTTCTCCAAAACTGCTTGGGGAATTTCATTAAAACTTCACAGAAGTGTTTGTCACCAAGCGTAGTTGTGCATATTGTCAGGAGTTTCCGCTTGGATTAGTTTTGGCCGAGTTATGGGCCCTTTTCTTTACTATATAACTTCCATATTGAAATCTTGTCCATGCTTGATCTCCAAAACCGCTTGGGGGATTTCATAGAAACTTAACAGGCATGTTTGTCACCTAGCCTAGTTGTGCATATCGTCAGGAGTTTCTGTTCGGATTTTGATTTTGATTTGCTCCTGTCTGTCCGTCTGTCTGTCCGTCTGTCTGTCACACTTGTCCGCTCTCTAAGTCAAACAGTTTTCATCGCATCATCACCAAACTTCATCAAAATGTTAGTGGCCATAATATCTCGATCAAGTTCGATAACCAGCCATATTGCCCAAGGAATCTCAGAATTATGGCCCTTGAATTATCAAAAATAAGTTGTTTAAGGCTTGTCCGCTCTCTAAGTCAAACAGTTTTCATCGGATCATCACCAAACTTCATCAAAATGTTAGTGGCCATAATATCTCGATCAAGTTCGATAACCAGCCATATTGCCCAAGGAATCTCAGAATTATGGCCCTTGAATTATCAAAAATAAGTTGTTTGAGGCTTGTCCACTCTGTAACTTGAACAGTTATCATCTGATCTTCACCATACTTTATGAAAATGTTTGTGGCCATAATATCTCGGCCAAGTTCGATAACCAGCCGTATTGCCCCAGTCATGTCGGATTTATGGCCCTTGAATTATCCAAAATTGGCTGTTTAAGCCTTGTCTGCTATGTAACTGAAATATTCATCAACTGATTTTCAATAAACATTATGATAATGTGTGTGGCCTTAATATCTTGGCCAAGTTCGAAAACCAGCCACTTTGCACCAGGCATATCAGATTTATGGCCCTTTGATTTATCCGAAATTAGCCTTTTAAACATGTCACTAACCTGGTTCATCTATACTATAGCTATCATGACATTACCTACATTGCATTATGAGAAAGTACTGTGCTAAGCAGCTATAAAGGTATTTCTTACACTGTTTAAGTTTTCATTTTACAATATCTGTTCCATACTCATGATTTGGTTCTTGTCTCATTTTCTGCTATTTTTATTATATGATGTTCACCAAATGCTATAATTATCTGTGTAATAAAAAAACAGCCGCTTTGACCCCGGCACATAAGACTTATGGCCCATTTATTTATTTACAATTGGCCTTGATAGCCTTGTACACTCACTCTCATGGTCTTTTTTCAGTGCATCTTCACTGATATATCAAAATGTTAATGACAACAAGTTTGACAACCAGCCACATTGACCCTGGCACTTCAGGATTATGGCCCATCAGAAATTGAAACTTATGTTTTTCCTGATCCTCCAAAAATTTGTGACATTGTTTATGACTAATATTGCACAGAACTTCCGTATGCCCTTTTAATAAATTGCCATCTTTATATTCACTTCACCAGTTTTATCCTGTGCATCATCAAAGATGATGCCTTTGTGGGAGACATGTGCTTTTCCCAAAAGCAGTTCTAGTTTTTGGATGAAAAAGAAGAAAGGTAAGAGAAGGTGAGACATAATTGTACAGTTTGATCAAAATATGATGATAATTCTGTTTTTATTTCAGCATGCTGCATTCTCAAGTATTACCTGCTGCACAAAGACTTCTGGTTGGATGTCATCTCAATGATACAAGGAAAAAGCTGGAAACTGACTTGCACACTATGCTTGAATTTGATTGGTCAGTTTGTGAAGAAGAAGAGGATTCTGGGGCAGTGGAACCAGGGGAGGTTACTCTGTGTCACTCTAATCAGGCCATTAGAGAAGCTTGTCATGTAGAACTGAATCATACTGACCCGAAAGTGTGCTCGTAAGATATATTTATTTTCAGGTTTACTTGCCGATTATAAACCAATGAAAACTAATTATTTGCTTGCAAAGCATAAACTTTTTACACTTTGATAAAAATTGTTTTTATTTAAATAATTAATGAGCAGTTTTGCAAGCCACTGAAGAAATCAATGAAAATTTAGACAAAAAGCCCTTATAGTTCATATAAATAGGAATACTTTATTTCACATCATAAACATCATAGAATCGATTCCTGAGCTATTGATAATAAAAAATGTAATGATTTATCAGGCACATGACTGGAAAATTGTTTAACATTTTACTCCAGAATTATATACATGTTTTTACGCATGTGTGACCAGTGTAGATCCAGATCAGGTGGCATGGATCAGGATCTGCACTGTTTGCTTTTTGGTCAGAAGTAACCTCATACAGTTTTGTAAAAAAAAAGCAAACAGTGTAGACCCTGATCAGATGGCACAGATGTAGTAGCTGATCTGGATCTAAACTCTTAACTCATGCAATAAAAGGTGTATGTATGGAGAAAGGGGTTAACTTGTTTGACAGTTTCATCCACTCTGACAGTTTCATCCACTCTGTTTTATTTTAATTTCAGAAAACTTCAGGGCGTTATTGATTGCCATCATAACAAGTCTGCTGGCTGTAACCTGGTACAGCTTTATCCTCTGTTTGGTGAACTGCAGGATCAGATCCGAGCTTTAGCAAGCAAAGAGGTATCCTGTTCCCTCAACCTTACAGACCCTTCAGACAATCCTCTTAGTGCTGTATTTACCTGTGTTCATGACTTTCTGGATGAATTGGAAACCAGTCTGTCTGGAGCTTTCATTATAGGTGGAAATGCCACAGACATGTGTTCAGCTAGCGCCACCTTCCGGAGATGTATTTACGGAATTCCAGATCTTCCGATAAAACATCAAGCCAAGCAGATGGTCGACATGGCAACCAGTCTTGATGGGTGTCTGTGTAATGATGTTGAAATAGAAGAACAAGGTAATATGCCTGACCTTGGATCATAGAACTTAGTTTTGGAGCACAGTCTCAAATCTCAAGCTTCTTATTGGCTGAAATGGAGAAATCTCAGCAAATTAGATTCTTGAGGTTTGAGGCAGTTGCTGCTTGGCATTCTGACATTCAAAATAGAATAATGTTACAGTGAGTCTTACAACCATAAAAATCATGCAAATTCCAATATTGTGTGTCAAGCTCTCTAGGCAGGAATACTGGAAGGTGGACAGACAACAATCAAGACCCAGACAGACGGATGGACAGGCAGGCAGGTGGGCGGGGAGCAGTGTCTTACCTGGATTTTCCAAATAAGATATTTAAATATATTATTCTATTTATGTCCAGAAACACAGTTAATGTAATGACCACTTGTCTGATATTTTTAGAAACACCATTTTTTATGGTAAATGTTTTAATGTGATCTAGTTTCTATTGAAATTCACAAGTTAAATGACTTGAGACATTAGATGTAGCATGCTGATGTTTTTCTTTTGTAAACTTAGAAGAGCCAAGCATTCAACAACCATTGCAATGTTACGTCTGCCATCGGGAGAACAACAACACCATCTGCAATGAAGCTTTCGAGACCTGTCCATTCAATAAACAGGTAAACCCTTTCTTCCATGTTTACCCATTGCTACGCATGTGCAACCAGTGAAGGTCCAGATCATCCAGCACATCCATGCCGTCTGATCAAGATCAGCACTGTTCTCTTTTTGGTCAAACAGTGTAGATCCTGATCAGTTGGCACAGATGTGCTATCTGATCTGGATCTACACTGTTCGCCCACACGATAAAGGTGTATATATGGAGGAAAGGGATAAATAACATAATTTTGAAACAGCTGTATACATATTCATCACTTGGTTTCAGCAACAGACAACAACAACAAGCCCATGATTTTATTCATCGTTCATGGTTACCAGTCTTTATATCAAAAACCCTGAACTTAGATGTTAACAAAGTTTAATCATTTAACGTGTAAACTGTTAACCTTTTACTCCATACATACTGGTTTTATGGCATGTGTGACCATTGTAGATCCAGATCATTTGGAATGTCCATGCAATCTGATCTTGATTTATACTGGTCACTTCCTGATCACCAAATGAATCTATAAGCGAATAGTGTAGATCTTGATCAGATGGCACTGTTTGCCCATGGGATAACATCTAAAGGTGTTAAACTACTCCACAATGTGTTTGGCAGAATTTAAAGAAATTTAGCTTTAAAAAATTTATGTTGTCAAAAAAACCCACAAGACAACCATTTTTATCCAGTGTCCAAGGTAATAAAACTGAGCATGGAAACCAGGGTCGAAGGTTATAAAGCTGAGATTGGAAACCAGTCTCAAATCTCAAGGATCTGATTGGCTGAAATGGCGACAGATCCTTGAGATTTGAGACTGGTTTCCATGCTCAGCTTTATAACCTTGGGCACAGTCTCAAATCTCAAGCATGCTCAGTTTTATAACCTTCAGACCAGTGTTATGAAACTTGCCAATTAACATTTCAGTCATGTCAGACAATCGTTGAGATAAAGGGTGGTGAGTTGACCATCAGCAAGGGTTGTAAGAATCCTACGGCAAGTGAAGCAATGGAGAAATGTCAGACCACAGGCTCCAAGGTGTTCTGTCGGTACAGTTGTACTGAAAACCTGTGCAACGAACCGTTACAGTTAAATGACACAGAGACGGAAGAACAGAAAAAAGAGCGTAAAAAGAGACAACTAAATTCAGTAGTATATTCAGGTAACACTTAATTTTGATAACTTTTCATTATGGAATAAATGCAAAGAAATTTTTCATAATGGCAGTCTAGTAATACAGTAAATCAGGCAAATTTATTTCTTAGTTGCTTTGTGACCAAACCTTTGTTTACTTTTAAGTAAGAAAACTTTCTGGAAACTCTAACTTCATGTAGTTAATTGAATTAGCACAAGCTTAAAGGACAGCTACACTAGATAACCTGGTTGTGCAACTGAGTGAGGAAGCTCTATAAAGAAAATCTGTAGGCTGATATGTTTATTGTAAAATCATTGCATAACACTGGTCAGTTTATTACATGCAGAATCAGATGCAAGATTCCAAGAAAGGGGGGTTCATTTGGGGATGTCTTAGGGTGGTTACATGAGAATTTCCAACTTTTTGGCTAAATTCTCACAAAATTGTGCTGTCCAAAAAGGGGGTTCAAGCTACCTCACTGTACTGTGATGACTCTATCAATAAACAAATAACCAGGAGCAAATCCAAATGTTGCTAGTGTCATCATAGTCCTAATTGTCTAAAACATGTTTCAGTTTGAGACTGGTCTCCAATCTTGTATAATCTTTGGCCTAAAACAGGGTGATTATTAAGCTGTAAATCAAAGTAAAAGCCAGTTGTTGAATTTGTGCCTAGTGTAGCAAACTGCTAATTTTCTGCTGTTGTTATTTTATAGCGACTGAAGCAGAAACATGTAAATACACAGATATCGGGAAGCTGGCGAGCAGGTTCGTGAGGAAAATGTTCACCCTGTCATTTGCCCACGTTGATGACTACCTAGCTTTCTGCAGGTAACATATTTCCTCTGGATTTTCTAGTGTGCATATTTAAATTCATTTTGCTTGGTCTTTATTGTGGTCTTAAACCTTTAAATTTGTAAGCTTTATTAATAAAAAAAGAAGCAGGAATTCATGCAGCCAAATAAATTCCTGAAAAATTGCTTGAGTTTCTGCTTCGTTATTTAATAAAACTTAGAACCTTTTACCTTTCACCCAGATGTGCATGTGGTCTTTCTTTGAATTCACAAAGGCTGGTTTCAACACTGTGCCCAAGATTATAAAACTAAGACTAGTCTCAGATCTCAAGCATCTGATTGGTTGAAATGTTGACCAGTTGTCATTTTAGCCGATCAGATGCTTGATATTTGAGACTGGTCTCCAATCTTAGTTTTATGACCTTGGGCCCAGATCTTTTTTGTTAAAGCCATATAGATACTGATGTGTGATTAAAACACATGTGTTTATAATGTAGTTTTTTTTGTTGTCAGATCTCATGATCAGATAATGTATTCAAGGACTGCACAGAATTATGTCTCCCACCACGTAGTGGTGTGGGAGACATTTTGATTTGCTCCTGTCTGTCCGTCTGTCTGTCACACTTGTCCGCTCTCTAAGTCAAACAGTTTTCATCGGATCATCACCAAACTTCATCAAAATGTTAGTGGCCATAATATCTCGATCAAGTTCGATAACCAGCCATATTGCCCAAGGAATCTCAGAATTATGGCCCTTGAATTATCAAAAATAAGTTGTTTGAGGCTTGTCCACTCTGTAACTTGAACAGTTATCATCTGATCTTCACCATACTTTATGAAAATGTTTGTGGCCATAATATCTCGGCCAAGTTCGATAACCAGCCGTATTGCCCCAGTCATGTCGGATTTATGGCCCTTGAATTATCCAAAATTGGCTGTTTAAGCCTTGTCTGCTATGTAACTGAAATATTCATCAACTGATTTTCAATAAACATTATGATAATGTGTGTGGCCTTAATATCTTGGCCAAGTTCGAAAACCAGCCACTTTGCACCAGGCATATCAGATTTATGGCCCTTTGATTTATCCGAAATTAGCCTTTTAAACATGTCACTAACCTGGTTCATCTCTCAAAGTCAGATAGTTTTCATTGTATCTTCACCAAAGTTTATCAAAATGTTGATGGCTATAATATCTTAACCAGGCTATAAAGAGTTGCTTCAAAATTCAGAAACAGCAGCAAACATTGTTGTTGGTGATTTCAATGTAAACATTGTTTGTGACAAAAATAATCTCCTCCATAAAGAAATGGCTGCTTTGAATTATAAACAACTTATAACACAGCCTACTACAGCTGGCAGGACCATTATTGACCATATCTATGTGAACAATGTAGAATGTGTATCCAGTGGAGTAATACCAACATACTATAGCTATCATGACATTACATACATTGCATTATGAGAAAGTACTGTGCTAAGCAGCTATAAAGGTATTTCTTACACTGTTTAAGTTTTCATTTTACAATATCTGTTCCATACTCATGATTTGGTTCTTCTCTCATTTTCTGCTATTTTTATTATATGATGTTCACCAAATGCTATAATTATCTGTGTAATAAAAAAACAGCCGCTTTGACCCCGGCACATAAGACTTATGGCCCATTTATTTATTTACAATTGGCCTTGATAGCCTTGTACACTCACTCTCATGGTCTTTTTTCAGTGCATCTTCACTGATATATCAAAATGTTAATGACAACAAGTTTGACAACCAGCCACATTGACCCTGGCACTTCAGGATTATGGCCCATCAGAAATTGAAACTTATGTTTTTCCTGATCCTCCAAAAATTTGTGACATTGTTTATGACTAATATTGCACAGAACTTCCGTATGCCCTTTTAATAAATTGCCATCTTTATATTCACTTCACCAGTTTTATCCTGTGCATCATCAAAGATGATGCCTTTGTGGGAGACATGTGCTTTTCCCAAAAGCAGTTCTAGTTTATCTTTAATTTTATGAAACAAACATGACTTTGTATAAATTCTATGTTCTTTCTTCTAACAGCAACATAAACAACACTGCTGCTATGGTGACAGAGTGGAAGAAAGGCTGTTCTGCCAATATGACTGATAGAATTGATGCAGTGTCCAGCTGCTTGGGAGGTTTGGCTATGATGTCTTGTCCTCAGCCAATGATTTATCTGGAGGAGGAGGAAGAGGAGGAGCCTATGTGTGATTGGCAGAAATGTTTCACACCTATACAGTCATACTTCACTACGGTTGACTCAGATCCTAATTGCATGTATGTTTTAATTCTTATCAGGTCTAAACTTTGACTCTTGAAAAGTGTTTGACTCTTGAAAAGTGTTTTTATTGCAAGAGCAATAACCATAGATTTTGTGTCAAATAACTCTTCTTAGGAAAGAGCTGTTGGTACCTTCGCCAAAGATCATAAAACTAGGAGACCGGTCTTAAATATAAAGAATCTGATTGGTTAAAATAGGGACCAGTCTACTTTTCACCCAATTAGATGCTTCAGATTTAGGAATGGTCTCCAGATTTAGTTTTATGATAGGGATTTTTTAAAAGGAGAAGACAAACACTGAAGATACGTCTTTTATCCCAGTTTGAATCAAGATTTGTTCAGGATCTTCACAGTTTCCGTTTTATGCATTATGTTATTGATGATGAAGAAGCACAGTGTGAATCAAGATCATACAGCACAGATGAGCCAGCAGATCTGGATATACACTGGTGCCATGTGAAACAAGTTTATCTATGGAGTCAAAAGTTAAGCAATTGGCTGTAAAATGATATTTTAACCAATTTGACTAAATTATATGTTTATTTCCTTGAAATGCTTAAAAAACATCGTTTTCTGCTCAACTTTATTATCTTGTTACAAGAAATTGTCATCATTGGGTAGACCTTGGCCCAAGATCATGAAACTAAATCAAGTGACCAGTCTGAAATCTCAAGCATCTGATTGGCTGGAATAGCCACAAGTCGCCATTTCAGCCATTCAGATGCTTGAGATTTGAGACTGGTTTCTAATCTCAGTTTTATGATCTTGGACCCTGTTATTGTAGGGCACAGCTAAAATGTATCAAGGAACCTTCCAATAGACTCAGTCAAACCAGTTTATAATTTGTAGAAAATTAACCAATACATGCACAGCTATGTGTCTGACTAACTTTTACTTGACTGCTAACCAGCCAGTGATATTTTAAATCATTCTTTTTCACACACCAAGTATTTCCCTTGGCGTGTTTTTTATTTTCAGTCATAAACTAATGTGTGTATATTTTGTATTTCCAGCCATATTCAAAAGTCACTTACCTGCCTGAAGAACACGATCCAGGGTTGTAACAATACACAGAAAACAACCATACATAGTACACTGAAACTGTTGCGCAACATTTCCCTGAACTTGACATGCAGCGATACTCTTAATGATCTCATCTGTAAGACCAGCCAGTCAAATGATTCAGATTGCGACTACACTCCTGGTATATGTGATCTTGTTCGAGCTGTTGATATTAACCAGGAGTTTATTGGAAATAACACAGGCAATATTGGCAACATCACTTGCAGGTACTTAATCATTAGTTTTGGTTTTACAAACTTAGAACTGTTGAGAAAAAAATATTGCCAAATCCAAATCCTCTATAGAGAATAATGTGTAGTACACCGCAACTCTCTTATGGTCCTTCAGATCCATGTTAGCGTACCGCGATATAACCGGAACATGATATAAGTAAATAATGGTCCAACCACACAGAATACTTGTTTTCAGATGCATGTACTCTTATTGTACAGTGTTGCGTAATCAATACACCATGAAATCTACAAGCATCAGGGATTAATTCAGGGACTCGGAAATAAATGTTGCATATGCAGACTCGTGTAAGTTCGTGTAGATTCAAGAATCACTTCATCCAGTAAAAAATAGAATAATATTTCAAACAACTATAATATTGTGTTGCAAGCATGACATTATCAACGTATATTTACGTAACGCGAATACTTGCCTTCCTAAATTCCGAGAGTAAATACATGTTCAATGAACTAAATAATCCACTTCACAATCGCTATGAACACTGCTGTAGATTACTATTTTGAACTATTATGTCAAGTTTTAAATGCATGGCATGCTTGTGTATTACAACAAAGACACCGATCACTGTAAACTTCAAATGTCACATGCAGCTCTAATAAATCGATCAAAGAATTTTTCGGTCTACAGCTCGAAAATCATTAAATAAATATGTTGGGAGGTTGTAGGATATCGCGACGAGAAAATATGCCGTAAGGGAGGAATGGACTGAGGATCAAGAGGGTTAAATGCGCCGAACATGGGGACCAGAAGTCGAAGTTTGTGTGGACTGGAAATCGCTGTTCTAGTTGCATATATTGGAAGTCGGGGAATAGTCAATTTTGGCGCCAATGTCCGATTGGGATTTTGAAATTTAGAAACACTGTTTATTGGATATGGCGATATAACAGATTGCGATATAACAGAGTTGCAGTGTACAGTAAAATTTTATTTTTCATGTAGTTTCTTGTAGATTAGAGGCCGGAACATCAACAGATGCTAAGTTTATTGCTTCCTATGCCCATTTGGCATAACAGCTTTTACATGGTGGAGGAAGACCCCAGGTGCCCCTCCGGACAATTTTCAGAGCAGGCACCTGGGTAGAGCCACTGACGTTCCGCAAGCTAGCTGGCAAGCTTCCTCACATGAAAGATCTTGACCCTGGTTGGTTTCGAACTAACAGCAGTGAAGGGCAAGTGAAGAGTCGGAAGACTTAACCACTTGGTAACGGACGCCCTGAGGCAGTATTCACTATTTACTGCTGATAACCAGTACATGCATGCTATATATGATACTGTATACATTTTTGCCATCTGATCTGGGTCTACAATGTTAGCTTCTCAGTCAGAACTATTCTAATGAATCTAAAAGTGAAAAGTGTAGATCCTGATCAGATATACACTGTTTGCCCATGTGCTAAAGTTAATTTGTACTGGCAGAAGCTTTTATTAAACTTGGCCTTGATTTGATGATTAATGATGATGCTGATGCTGCTGCTGCTGCTGCTGATGATGATGATGATGACAACCACTTTCCTATGTGATAGAGTGCTTTTGTCATCATCATATTGATGTAAAGGTGCCGATCCTGATGATGATGTTGATGCTGCTGCTGTTGATGATGATGATAATATTGGTGATGATGATGATGATGATCTTGATCATGATGGTAAAGTTAATGACAAAACTGTGATATTACAAGAATTTAATTCTTATTCTTTTCAGTTTGGCATCAAATGCAGCAAACAACACGATACAGTATGTAGAAGGTTGTCCTTTGGTTTCCATGTCTGTAGCTGAATCAGCAATTGTGACAGGCAATGTACTCCTGAATGCCTGTCCATTATCACTGTTTGTAACTGAAGAAGAACATCCATGGAGGGATTGCATTTCGAACTTCACAAAAAATGTAAGAATATCTTGTCAGCTGTTTCCTACATCTTTTAAGCTGCTTAGTTTAATTTAATTTTCTTATTAATCTGCATGGATTTGTTGGAATAGTGACTAGCATAGACCCTCATCTCTAAAAGGATGAGGAATATTATGTTATAGATTTATAACAGATAAACATTAAATGTGTTCATCAGCAACATCCATAAACATTCTACATTTATTTTCGGTCTGAGTTTAAATCATTATATAAACCCTTGGCCCACTAGATATATTTTATTGACTGCCTTTCCTTTGAATTTGAGCTTACTTAATTTATAATTCTTCATACACTTCAGACTCTTTTAAAACGGTCCAATTAAGACAGGTTTCAAATATAACGTGATTGCACCATGGACCCCTGATTTGATGAACACAGCAAATAATCAAACCCAAAAGTCATATTGATAATTGATGCACACACTTTGTCACTTACAACTAAATTTGCCAACTTACCATTACAGTGAAACCTCACTATTAAGACCACCTTTCTGACTGGGAAATAATGGTCTTTATTTTGGGGTAGACAATAGTACAAAACTGCAAAATGCGACACCTGAATAGTGGTTTTATTAGCTAGGTGGTCTTAATTTTGGGGTGGTCTAAATTAGGGGTTTTACTGTAATTATCAAACCATTTCTGTATGTTTAAATGCTTTCCATAATCTTCCATCACCTTGATGTATACATACATACCAGAAAGAAGCTGCTTAGTGAATGTTCATGAAAGAAATTTCAAATTTTAAAATGAAAGCTAAAAATATACATATTGAAACACTTTTTCCGGTAAATTGAGCTTCCATTATCATTTTTTCTGCGGCCATACTGCCTTCCTTTGTAGCCTCTTTTCATAGATTATAACAGTATACTTTAGTTTTTCATTGATTATCAATTTCTGTTTGGTAATATGAATGATCCCAGTAGATCCTGATCATATTGTTTGGATGCACATGTTTATCTTGGTCTAAGATGGGTTTCAAATCTCAAGCATCTGATTGGCTGAAATGACAACACATTTTTCTTTTTTATCGCCCCACTGAAGGCGAGGGGGATATTAGAAATGCCCTTCATCCGTGCGTCCGTCCGAAACAATTTTGTCCGGAGCATAACTCCAAAACTACTTGAGGGATTTTATTCAAACTTCGTACACTGACAGAGCACATTGGTAGGTAGTGCAGTGTGCAAGAACAATAACTCTACCTTCCCTATTTTTAGAGTTATTCCCCTTTATCATATTTACTTGATAAATTTTGTCCGGATTATAACTCCAAAAATACTTGAGGGATTTTATTCAAACTTCATAAACTGACAAAGCACATTGGTAGGTAGTGCAATGTGCAAGAATAATAACTCTACCTTGCCTATTTTTAGAGTTATTCCCCTTTATCAGAATTACTTGATAAATTTTGTCCGGAGCATAACTCCAAAACTACTTGAGGGATTTTATTGAAACTTCATACACTGACAGAGCACATTGGTAGGTAGTGCATTGTGCAAAAACAATAACTCTACCTTGCCTATTTTTAGAGTTATTCCTCTTTATCATATTTACTTGATAAATTTTGTCCGCCGGAGCATAACTCCAAACTACTTGAGGGATTTAATTCAAACTTCATACACTGACAGAGCACATTGGTAGGTAGTGCAGTGTGCAAGAACAATAACTCTACCTTCCCTATTTTTAGAGTTATTCCCCTTTATCATATTTACTTGATAAATTTTGTCCGGAGTATAACTCCAAAACTACTTGAGGGATTTTATTCAAACTTCATACACTGACAGAGCACATTGGTAGGTAGTGCAGTGTGCAAGTCCAATAACTCTACCTTGCCTATTTTTTAGAGTTATTCCCCTTTATCAGATTTACTTGATAAATTTTGTCCGTAGCATAACTCCAAAACTACTTGAGGGATTTTATTCAAACTTCATACACTGACAGAGCACATTGGTAGGTAATTCAGTGTGTAAAAACAATAACTTTTAGGGGTTTTCTTCAAACTGCAAACACTTACTTGAAAACTGTACTCAGCATGACCATAACTATATGGCATTTTAAAGATTTCCTCTCTAGGTAAATTATACGAAAGTACAACCTTCAGGTAACTTATTTCTGGGGGGGGGGATTGACCATGTGTAACATGGCTCTTGTTTTTTTTTCATAACATGCATCAAAATTTAAGTAAATGTGTGTGCTTTTGGGTAATGCAACAGTACCACTTGTGGGTTTATGTTACTTAGTACAAAGTATTTTCCTCAACATTGATTATTGCCCAAGGTTATAAAACTGTACATAGAAACCAGTCTGAAATCTGATTGGTTGAAATGGTGACAAGTTGCCATTTCAGCCAATCAGATGCTTGAGATTTGAGACTGGTTTCCATTCTCAGTTTTATAACCTTCAGCCTAGGAAATGCAGCCTACTTCAATACTAATACCCTTAGTCAAAACAATGGCTAACATTATATTTAAATAGCAGTTTGTTTCATTAAAATGGAATGTGACATTAAATAACCATGACCAGTGTTTCTAAAATTTTCGGCATGCCGGTCATTGACCGATTTTCGGGAAGATTGTCCGCTTGAAATTTCAAAATTGGTTAAAAAAATCAGTCATGAATAGTGGCCTACAAACTGTTACAAAATTACCAACATGAACATTTTTTCACAGCTTAATCAGCTATTAACCTGTCAGTTAGCCACTTCACAAGTCTGCTACCATGACTACCACGACTACATGTTCCATGAATAGCCAGCGGCATATATGAAACGGGATGTGGTCGGTCTCATTTTAACAATGGACAGGTTATTTAATTTCAAAAATGGACTTCGCTAGTCAAAGGCTGTTTGACCTGAGAATCTAAGGTTGCAATACACATGGTTGTATTAATTAACTTAAACAATAAAGCAGTTTGCATATTATTGACAGACGTGTTAGTCTGATATGTGCGTAATTCTAAATGACAGATGACTGAAAATTGCTGTTTATCAAATTTAAAGAAAACATATATCATGCAAATTTTACTTGAACTGTTAGCATTTCACAACAAATTTGAAATGGCTCAAATGAATATATTTAAATGTGAAAAAATTGAGTGACCGGCTTGCTTACTTACGCATATGACAAATCAAATAAATTTCAAATTTACAAAAATCTACATAAGCAACATTTATTTCCGGCACTTGATTAATGTTGCATAAGCAGACTCGTGTTTGTTCGTAGATTCAAAAATTACTACATCCGGTAAAGAAAAGAATAATATTTCAAACAATTATAATTTAATGTTACAAAGCATGGTGTGATTGACGTATATTTACGTAAAGCAAATACTTGCCTCCCAAAATTAATAACTAAATAATCCACTTCACAATCGCTATGAACACTGCTGAAGGTAACTGTTTTAAACCATTATGTCACGTTTTTTAAACCATTATGTCACGTTTTAAATTCATGGAATGCTTGTGTATTACAACAAAGATGCCGATCGATGTAAACTTCAAACGTCGCGTGCCAATATGCCAGAAAAGAGAAATGGACTGGGGGTCAGGAGAGTGAAAAACACTGAACGCGGGGACCGAAAGTGGCTGTTCGTGCGACCGGAAGTGGCTGTTCATGCGAACCGGAAGTCGGCGAAAAGTCAATTTTGGCGCAAATGTGCAATTGGGATTTTGAAATTTTAGGAACACTGACCATGACCCTTATTCAAACTTGATCAAAAATATTTTGTCTGGAGCACAACTTTTCAACTGGTCAAATTATTTATTTGCTTATCTTATTGAGTGGGTTGGGGGAAGGGAGTGTTGTAACTATGAACTGGGAACAATACCCCACCTCAAGCATTTATTAACCCTTTCCTGTATAAATACACCTTTATTGCTAGGGCGAACAGTTTAAATCCAGATCAGCCGGCACATCCGTGCCGTCTGATCAGGATCTAAACTGTTCGCTTTTTATTCATTACTTTTTTCTGACTAAAATGCATATTTATCAAAGAATGGGTTAAATTCTAATTTAGAGAATATTCTATGTCCTGAGGATCACTTTGCAATTGTTCCATCAGGACATTAACTAAATGAAAATGAAGCTTTGTTAAATCAATTAGATTTAATGTCCTGTACACCCCAACTCAGGATTTGGCATGTTGCATATATTGAGTTTTATTTACATATTATTTTAAGTTTGAGCTGAGCAACATCTGTGGAAGCTATGGGTCTTTGTTGTCATGCTTCAAGACTTCACCCACACCCTCCACCATTGATGTTGACATTATGAGATCACATTTGGATATTCTGAAAAGTTTTGTGGAATCCTGTAATAAATCAGGTGAGTGTGATGTGTGTGTGATGAACTAATCCAGGTGAGTATGTTAATATAATCCTGGTAAGTGTGAATGTGACGTAACTATCTAGGTGAGTGTGATGTAATTGTCCAACCATGTGATGATAAAATCCAGATGAATATGATGCAATGATTCAAGTGAGTATAATGTAATAATCCAAGTAAGTGTGAATTTGATGTAGTAATCCAAGTTAATGTGAGAGTGATGCAATGATCCTAGTGAGTGTGATGTTATAATTCTAGTGAGTGTGATGTAATAATCCAAGTGAGTGTGATGTAATAATCCAAGTGAGTGTGATGTAATAATCCAAGTGAGTGTGAGAGTGATGTAATGATCCAAGAGAGTGTGATGTTATAATCCAAGTGAGTGTGAATTTGATGTAATAATCCAAGTGAGTGTGAGTGTGATGTAATTATCCAAGTGAGTATGATGCAATAATGCAAGTGAATGTGATGTAAAAATCCAAGTGATTGTGAATGTGATGTAATAATCCAAGTTAGTTTGAATGTGATGTTATAATCCAAGTGAGTAATAATGTGATGCAATAATCCAAGTGAATGTGATGCAATAATCTAAGTAAGTGTGATGTAATAATCCAGACATGTGAGTGTAATGAAAAAATCCAAGTGACTGTGAGGTAATTAGACATGAGTGTAAAATAAAAATTCAGATTACAGTTTAGTAAACTTATAGTATATAACATGCTTATAGTATAAAAATGTGCTTGGTGCAGAATCAGTTTTGGGTATGTTTTTGCTGAAAAAAAAAGATAGTACTGCATTGAATTTGTTAACATTGTATTGCTGTTTAATGTAAAATTGCTTGTAGAACTAAGCTTGCAGCAGAAGTATTGCTTAGACATGATTTAGGAAGATGCATTGGTCTAGATTTAGTGCACTGCTTATAGTATAGAAAATATGCTTTTACCTTTTTGCTAGAACCGAAACCAAAACCAAAAGTTGAGGCTATTTGTCCGGAACTTCCGGCAGAGAGAGAAGAACAATGTCAACAGAATGAGCTGGAATGTTCTACCGGTTTTGACAAGTGTGCAGAAGGCGAGATGTGCTGCACATATAACTGTGGTGAAATGTGTATGAAGCCGTTAGGTGGCACACCACAAAACGACACACAAGGTGCAACATTTTGTCAGGGTTTTCTTTGGGGAAGTGTTTACTTATTTTGCAGTCAGACTTTTAAAGCCTTTAATGCCCTCGATTAGTGTAATAGATTATTTTTTCTATCAATTTAAGCCATTCTGTTTATGTTTTTTTAGTATTTATTTAATGTATTTATAAACTGTGTAGACCCTGATAATAATATCTGCAGGCTGATCTGGGTCTTCACTGGTTAAATGTTTTGCTTATCACACAACAAATAATACGAATATTATATCACACGGCTGGAGAATACTGTCACATCCAAGTATATTTACAAAGTTTGTCATCAATATACCAGGGTGGCTATACTTCTTCACTTTTAGAATGTTGTGCACACACAAAATCACTCACTTCCTAGGATTTTTGCCTATTTCTTTGTAAATTCTGGACCAATTTCGAACAGATGAAGAGCAACGTACTTCTGTTAAGAAGCATTTTCATTGACATTTATCCTCCAATATCAATCGGCTGCCGTTTTCTCAAACTTTCAAAGACAAAATTTGTTTGAAATGTCCTACATGAAGCAAGTGATTTTGTGTGTGCATGACATTCTTTAAGTCATTTGGTATAGCCTCCCTGTTACTTTCACTTTCGAAGTCGTCTCAATGATTTATTTCATTATACAGAAAATATATTAAATTGAAGACAATCTTTTTTGACCGAGAAATAACCATAGATTTTTTAAAGCAAACTTTTGTCAACTTTAAGTTTACCTTTTTCTGTGATTTTGTGAACATAGGGTGTCCTGATATGTGTATTTTTAATGATAAAACATAATTCGTGCAAAATGTTTATGAAATATTAATGATTCAAAAGAAATTCAAGGTCAAGTTCATGGTATTTGGGTCAACTTTGTTCATATTTTGTTTATTTTTTCTTATAAAGCAATAAATCCATTTGAAAAACTTGGCACAAATCATAACCATAATAAGAGACACACCAGGTCACAGTCAAGGTCAGAATAAACTGTGCATATCTGTTATGGAGCTACGCAGATGATGTGTTTTGTAACTAGTCTTGGACTTCATTTACATGGAGTGATTTTGAAGTAACTGCACACAATAATTAATGACAACCATAACAATATTTATATGAAGCTAGCATGAACACTTAGATTTACCCTTTACTCCATAGATACACCTTTATTAACGCTTCCCTTGATATATACACATTTTTACGCATGTGCGACCAGTGTAGATCCAGATCAGGATCTGCACTGGTCTCATTTTTGTCAGAAATAACCTAATGAATCATGTGCCGGCTGATCTGGATCTAAACTGTTCGCCCATGCAATAAAGGTGTATCTATACAGGAAAGGGTTAAGTGGGCAAACAGTGTAGATCCAGATCAGCTGGAACGTTTGTGCTGTCTGAACAGGCTTCTGCTTGTTGTTTTTTTTTCATTAGGTTATTTCTGACCAAAATGCGACCAGTGCAGATCCTGATCAGACAGCATGAATGTGCCAGCTAATCTGGATCTACACTGTTCATGCGTAAAGTTATGTATATACTATGGAGTATAGGGTCAAGATTTTATGATGTAAAAATGTTTACATCATTGGCAGGATCTAGGCTATCTGCACAAATCTAACTCTAAAATGCTTAGCATAGCATAAGTCTTATTTGAAAGGTCAAGATCTTTTGCATGGTTGAATAGTTCATGCTTTTTTATAAAAGACAATATAGATTTAATTTTTAATGCGCAAGTCATTATTATAGTTTGCTTATCGCATTTAGTGCAATTTTCTAATTAGTTCATGTTCTTAAAAATCTCATTTTATTTATATTTGACATATAAATAAAAATGAAGTGACCAGCATGTTTATTCTAATTATCTGATTTTTCAGGTGGAGTTTCAACAGGTATTTACAATTCTAATTTTGATGCTTTTCATACCATTGTGGATATTTTTTGTTGTTGTATACATTTTTGAAGTGATTAGTTTTTTACAGACACAAGCAATAAATTGATTGGTCTTGTAAATTTTCTTTTATTTTATCTTTTACTATAATATGTTTGACCCCATCTTTTCTCTTATCTTGTACTGTAATTTCCACCCCACCTTTTCTCTTAATTTATCCTGTACTGTATTATAATTTGAAAGGAATTTATTTTTTATTAAGAATAAAAATGAAATGTATTTACATTATTTACAGTCATTTTAAACCTGTTATCTGCTCATGTTTCTGAAGGTGAGGGATGCCACCCTAAATTTGAAGCCCAGTGTATGCTGAGTTATGGAACTTTGTTCTTTGTTGGGCCATTTTTGCCTCAGGATCAGAAAATCAACATCTGTGACAAGTCAGTACACAACAACTTGGACATTTGTGAAAAATAATGACATGAGAGCTGGGACCAAGATTATAAAACTGAGAATGAAGACCAGTCTCAAATCTCAGCCATCTGATTGGCTGCTTGAAGACTTGTCTAGATTTCAGCCAATCATATACTTTAGATTTGAGACTTTTCTTTTATCTCAGTTCTATAAACTTTAGAGTTCTATAAACTTTGGCCCTGAAAACAAAAGCTGCTATCACCAGTATAAGACCAGTGTCCAAGGTTAAAAAACTGAGCATGGAAACCAGTCTCAAATCTAAAGCATCTGATTGGCTGAAATGTGGACTGGTCGCCATTTCAGCCTTTCAGATGCTTGAGATTTGAGACTGGTTTCCAATCTCAGTTTTTTAACCTTCAGCTCAGTATTTGAGGCAGTCAGTTATGCAAATTTACAGAATTGTCCACCCCCAATAAAAGTGGGTTGTAGGAGGCCGGGCTGGACGTTAAATGTGAACAACACATACAAACTTCACAGATTAATGAACTTTACTATAATGTTATCAATCAAGAGAATTCATATTGGCCTTGTTATTGGGCTAAGGGCAGTCATATTAGCCCAAGGTCGAAGCCTGAGGGCTTATATGACTGCCCGAGGCCCAGTAACATGGCCAATGCCAATTTGCTTGATTAATGACAATTTTATAATGCAACTTTAAATTATGCATATACATTGAAAGCATACTACAGGTAAATCCACTTGCTACAATAATTTTGTTATAACTGGTAAATTAAATGAAAGACCTCTGTTTATAAATATACATAATATATAGGTCTTTGATCAAACTGAGTTCAAACGTTTCGTCTTTCTCGACAGCTTTGAAACAAAGATGGCAGATTGTGGATTGTACTCGACCAACTGCTCCTCTGACCATATCAAAATGCTGAACAACTTCTTTGCAACTCTTAGAAATAGGTAAGTACAGTTCAGTTTATTCCGATTTAAAATCCATCTTTTTCCAATTCTATATTCTATATTGTATTTTAAGTAAATCTTTTGAGCTGTTCACAAAATCTAAAGATATTGGTGCCCAGTTTGTATAAATAAAATATTATTGCCTCACCTGCGATAGTAGGGATCATTTAGTGCAGTGGTGTCGGTGTCCGGTAGCCCCCAACTTACATATGAAACTTGATGTTGCATATTACTCTGACATAACTTGTCCTATTTACTTAATACTTGGAATATATCATCTGCATGAACAAAGCCATTGGTTACAGCAAGAAAGATAACTCCTATATTACTATTTTTAATTATGCCCCCTTCAAATGCAACTTAAACATGAAACTGAATGTTGCCTATAACTTTAAAAGTGCTTGTCCTATTCACTTAATACTTGGAATAAATCATCTGCTTGAACAAAGTTATTGGTGAAAACAAAAGTGATAACTCCTGTTTCACTATTTTAAGTTAGGCCCCTTCCAAATGCAATTTAAGGTGACACATGTGTTCTTAAGAACATAAACTTCTACATGTAGTATAATTCACAGTTATAGTACTGGGATTTGTTAGAAACATCTTTGATATGGGTCTGATTTTTGTCTTGTGGAGTAACTGGTGTTTATGAATATTGGATCTGTGTAGACCTGGCTGACAATAACTATTTGTGATTGCAGCAGCACAATGTGCTCTGAACCTGAGGAACCTGAATGGCCAGAAGAGCCCGAGGGACCCAAATGTTATCCCAAAATGGCAATGACCTACATATCAGAACTGGGCATGTCATTGTCAAAGTGCATAACATCCAAGAAATTGACAGATGAAGTTTGCCGGTAAGTTTTGACTGTCTCCTACAAATGCTTGAGACAGATAAAAGCATGCCTAAATTCTTAACCAATTAAGATTAAAATTGATAAAAACATGCCTGAAAAATATTTCTGTAAAAAAATCTGTATAAAGTTGGCTGTACAAGGTTCTATGCAAAATACTGAATAATATATATAGCATATTTAATATGTAAAACACTGTTATATATAGCATATTTAATATGTAAAACACTGTATTTTTGAGTACTGTTGGCTATTTTTAAAGAATATTCCTTAATAAGTTGCAGAAATTATAAAAAAATAACTGCAGTACTACATGTATAAATGCATTAGGGAAGGTTTGTTTCAATAGAACCCTAATCAACATAACCCCTTTTTAGGTAAACGGTCTTTTTTGACCAAATAAGCATTCAGATGAATATATTTTCAAGCTAATTGTTTAAAATTTAGTTACTTATATGCAGTTATAGTAATATCAATGTTACTGAATAGATTTCCTCCACAGACACACCTTTATTGCGTGGCTTAACAGTAAGATCTAGATCAGCTGGCACATTTGTGCCGTCTGATCAGGATCTGCACTGTTCGCTATTTGATTTATTGGGTTATTTCTGACCAAAAAGCAACCAGTGCAGATCCTGATTAGACTGCACAGATGTGTCGGCTGATCTGAATCTACACTGGTCGCAAATGCGTAAAAATGTGTATATATATGGAGGAAAGGGTTAAATGAGATTGTTTATCATTACAGCTCTGTAAGCTTTGTGGAGGTGCAGATCCATTCTGCAGTTGAAGTATGTCCTGTAGTTGTGAAACATCAGGTACTTGCTTCCTGGACCCTGGTTCAGCAGCAGGTCAGCCAAGTTTGTGCCGGGGACAAGCCTCCTCCAGACCCACCCATCCCTGACAACACGCCAGTCTGTGTGCCTGTAGATTACTTTAACCCGAAAGGAGACTGTGAGCCAAGCAGTGCCCTAGCCTGCCTTGCTAGGCTAGAGAACGCCGTGTTTGAGACCAAGGGAACCAAGAACAGATTCTGTGCGTAAGTGGTTAAGTATAAGCTTTCCAGAAGGTTTCTTCAGATGTTTACCCTTGTAACTCTACTTGTTAAGATGAAAATGTCATGGAGTAACTACAAACACAGATAAATGTAAGATTGGAGACAAGTATCCATTTCACCCAATCAGATGCTTCAGATTTGTGACTGGTTTCCAGTTTTATTTTGATGATCTTTGCATTTAATTTTCCCATACAGATTTTCCAACGAAGAAGAAAAGCAAAAAAATTCTAAAAAAATATTTAAAATCTGCAACGTTATTAAGTGATGTTAAGAGGCCATCAGAAGTTGCCCAGTACTTCTTTCATTCAGTCTTGTTATAATTACTGTTCCTCTGATGGAGCCCTTCCTTTATATGGTGATGCTAGTATGCTAACAATAGCAAAGCTAGCAGGCTGAGAATTCATATTATTATGATGTGCTCCAACCACAGCATTTGTCACCAGTGTAATTATAGACCAGCCTGTGCATCTGTGTCCAATATACAGGTATACTGTTGGCTATTTAGTCGGTAATTTTGAAAAAACTATGTAAGCAACAATGAATATACATGCTTGAATTGATAAAAAATAGAGTTTTTTTTCTTCAACTAAGCAAATGAAAAGTTAAACCAATTTTAACCACTTAAATTTGCAAAAGATGTTTGTCTTGAATGATGTGGCATTCATAGGAACATGATACAGTTATGATTTATTATTGTAGAATGATGCGGCATACAGTGAGGTGTTTTGTTGATCATACAACCAACTGTGACCCCTTCCTTGCCTCTGCGATCAATCCTCTGATGAATAGACTGTTCACAGACTTCGCCGGACGATGCCCTGATACCTGGTGCCCAGTTGAGGAGGAACCAGGGGTGTGTGACCTGGAAGTGGCCAGGGAGTGTGTAACAACCCTAAAGATAACTCTTGGTGAAAGTAAAGAGAAAGCATGCTTGTAAGCATCTACTACTGATTTCTAACTTTAAAAAGGGTTGTCTGGTATATTGTATTCATAAACATTCCTCACATATTTACATATGCATGATTCCTTGTCATATTATAAGGTAATGGGGGTTTCCTGCATGGTATTACTTTGATTTCATCTGTGAGCAGTGTTGATCCATATCAGTCTGCAAATTAGTACATGTTGACCTGGAACTTCACTGTTTGCTGTTTGTTTGAAATAATCTAATGAATCCAAATGTGAGCAGTGTAGATCCTGATGAGACTGCAAAGATGTGAAGTCTGATCTAGATCACCACTGTTTACACATGGATAAAGGACATATATAAGATTTTAAGTGTTAAATCTAACAGTTTGTTCTTCCATAAACATTTAAAATTTTAGTAAAGCGTATATTCCTTAATTTGTCTGGTACTGTTGCTATTTTCCAAAATGGTGAACAAAATGCTACATTTCTTAGTGTAACAACCTTAACAGATGCCAGTCAGGATATTTTCAGCCAAAGACATTTTACACAATTGAATTGAATATAATTTGTTAAATTTACAAAAACACCATTTGGAAACTCTTTCTTTAGTTATAACCTCTCTTTTACCCTAAAACAAACGTATCCAGTATTTTGCAGTTAGTTCCAGTATCTGAGAAGTTGCAGTCCTCAAAGAGCAGAGAAGTAAATTTTTTCTTATTTCTTATAGAATGATTGACCAAACCAAACAATGCATCAGTCGAGCTACAGTAGACTGTACTGGAGAGAGAAAACTACTTGTGAAAGAATTTGACAGATCTGTGGCGTCACTGTCTGCCATCGCTTGTGCTGTTACAGAAAAACCACCAGTAGATCCTATGGCCTGCATCAAAAACTACAAGAAGCTGGCGTTGGAGCTTCTGGAATTTGGAAACATTATCATGTAATCATTTTTTTGTAGAGTTTGGTCTTAAGGTTGAGCTCAAATAATTTTTGCTAGTATTATTTTTTACAGTAACAGAAGACTTGATTTGATGAGAATTTCAGTTAAGATAATTTTCTTGTTGTCAACAGTTCAGTGTTGAGCTGTTGACATTGTTTTTATCATTAAAATGAAACAAATTTTTTAAGGTCACAAAATCACATCCTGTTCATTGAATGAATGCATTGTATATTCTTCAGTTTTGATGATTTTTTTTTCATAAAATAGAAGGAACTAAATAATTTACTTCAGTACATACTTCTGGGAAATAAATATTGATCAACTTTAAATTCAAGAAATGGTAGTAACTTTGGATAGACACATTATATTATGTGGATTATATTAAATTTCAGAAGTAATATCAGTGTAAATATAAGTGACATAAATGGTACTGAAGTCAATCAGGACCTGAACAAAGAAAATGACACTGAAGTTGATCTTGATGAAGACCTAGAAAATGGAGTAAACAGCAGAGATGAAGATGATGATGTTGTTGCTACTCAAAAAACAGGTAATACTTACTTAACCCTTTACTACAAATATACACATGTTTACGCATGTGTGAACAATGTAGATCCAGTTCAGATGGAATATTGGTCACATTTTGGTCAGAAATAACATAATAAATCGAAAAGCAGACAGTGCAGATCTTGATCAGATGGCACATATGTGCAGGTTGATCTGGATCTACACTGTTTGCCCATGCCATAAAGACGTGTATATGGTGGAAAGAATATGACTTTTCCTTAAAGCTGGAAATTTTGATGATGAACATGTATTTGTGTGACCTTTGCCCAAGGTTATAAAGCTGAGCATGGAAACCAGTCTCAAATCTCAAGCATCTGATTGGCTGAAATGGCGACCAGTCGCCATTTCAGCCAATCAGATGCTTGAGATTTGAGACTGGTTTCTAAACTCAGCTTTATAACCTTGGAACCTTATTTGCTCTCCAATTGAATTTAATAGAGCATGCTGTCATTTCATAAGTAGAATTTGTACAAGATTGCTTTGTTATATTCACCAAATATTCCCAGTCTTTCTTCATTTTCTAACTCAAATTTGAGATTAAATGTGAAATTATGATTTTAGTATGGCATTTCTAGTGAACAATTTCACATGACAACAACACATTAACAAGATAAAGTGGTACTGGTTTATTTAATAGTCATACATATCTTTGCCGCCATTCGTTTTAATTTTCGGCTGCAAATTTTAACAATTTTTACAAATTACATGTTAAGTTTTTGATGTCAACATAACCTTTTTCTCCATGGATACAGCTGACACATCTTAGATCCCTTGTGTGACCAGTTTAGAACCAGATCAGCCTGCACATCCATGAGTCTGATCAGGGTCTGTAATTCTCACTTTTACGTCAGAAACTACCTGATGAACCAGCAGTCCATAGAGTTTTAAGCCTGATAAGGGCCCAAGATCATAAATCTAAGATTGAAGACCAGTCTCAAATCTCAAGCATCTGATTAGCTGAAATGGCCACTAGTCAATCAGATGCTTGAGATTTAAGACCAGTCTCCAGATTTAGTTTTATTGTCTTGGGCACAGAATATATAAGCCTTTCCTCCATAAATACGCCTTTTTACGCTTGTGCGACCAGTGTAGAACCAGATCAACCGGCACATCTGTGTGCATTTTGAGCAGAAATAATCTAATGAATCAAAAAGCGAACAGTTTAGATCCTGATCAGACGGCACGGATGTGCTGGCTGATCTGGATCTAAACTGTTCGCCCTTGCAAATAAGGTGTCTCTATAGAGGAGAGGGTAAGGGATAAATGAGGTTGGTTGTAACTGGAAGTACACTTATTTTTAAATTAATTTTTTTTATAGCTGTAAAGGAAAGTAAAGCAAAGAATAGTAAAGAAGCAGGGAAAGCAAAGAATAGTAAAGAAGCAGGGACAGCAAAGAATAGTAAAGAAGCGGGAAAAGCAAAAGGAAAGTCTGCAGAAGATCCGTTCAAAGAAGAAGAAATGAGCCGAGAAATCTTTGTGAAGGAAGATAGCCGAGAGTATGAAGACAGTGTGAAGGCTATGTGTGCTCGGCTAGAACTGGCCTGGCAATGTGTTGAGGAAAGCTTAGATACTCTTGGACCAAAACAGCAGATTGTAGTGTCCAAGATGTTGAAAGGAATTAAAAATGCTGTTGCTGAGAAATGCAGACGTGAGTATATTCTTGTAAATTATTAAGTTTGTGAGGTTTGGAATTTTCCTGGCTGAGCCAATGATGTCAATCTAAAACATGTGAAAAATGTTGATCATTTTTTTGCATACCCTGTATAGTTGTATTGTCAACTTTTATTTTGTTTGACAATATTTTTGTAAAAAAAATTTTGGATCAATGAACTCAGATAAACCGGTTTTCAGACTTTTGATAATAGAAAAATCTAAACCGTTTCCCATGCAGTAAAGGGTTAACCATATGCTTCAGTTGCAAACTAGACTAGATAGTTATACATATAAATTTATTCATTTGCAATCAAATCTTATTACAGCCATGCACTGCCACACTTGCAACAGACTTGACAGTAACACTGTCTGCAATGCACAGCCAACATATGCTTGCCCTACTGGAAAACAGGTCAGTTTGGTTTTGTTGGATTTGGGTTGGGTTGGTAATTTGGTAGATTGTTTGATTGGCTGGCTAGTCAGTATGTTAGTTGGTTGGTTGGTTGAATAGTGCAGCTTGATCTTTATTGTTTGCTTATTTAGCTTGTATTTTTCCGGATTGGCTGTCTTTTTTGCAAGCAGAAATATTATTGAAAGCAGCCTTAACCCTATCCTCCATATATAGGCATATTTACACATGTGCGACCAGTGTAGATCCAGATCAGCTGGAACATCAATCGTCTGATCAGGATCTGCACTGGTCACAGTTTGGTCAGGAAGTACCTAAGGAATCATAAAGCCAACAGTGCAGATCCTGATCTGTGCTGGCTGATCTGGATCTAAACTGTTTACCCGCTCAATAAAGGTGTATCTATGGAGGAAAGGGTTAATATTTTTTTATATATTATAAAAGATCTTGGAATGAGTTGTTGGTTTTTCAGATGTGCTTCAGCTACCTAGTAAATGGTACATACACCAAAGGATGTGCTGGACAAGATACATGTAAGGAGTGTGAAGGGAGAGAGGACTGCTACTGTTGTCAGGGTCACAAGTGTAATGCTGTCACACCTACTACAGGTAAGTTTGAAATAATATTGCCTCTACCTGGGAGCGAACCTGCATTGTCATGGTGACAGGGCCTAGCCTTGCATCCAATTGAGCTAGCAGGGACAACCCGAGAAAAGGTTAGCTGATCGGATAGTTTTGGTAACAGATTATTTTACTGATAACAGTATTGACTATATGACTGGGAGACTTTTTACAGCCGTCAAACTGCACTTAAGTAAGCATGACTTTTTATTGTGAATTTACTCTGCTCATAAACATTTAATTCAAAATATAATTGTTAATTTAATATGACTACAAGATATAATAATAATATTGATGTGTGAGATAGATAATTAAAGTTAATTCCTAATGTTTAAGCATCAACAACTTGGAAGTTATTACCCTTTCCTCCACAGATATATTGTGTTGGCGAACAGTGAGATCGAGATCAGCTGGCACATCTGTGCTGTCTGATCAGGATCACCACTCTTATGATTAATGATTTTTCAGGACATTTCTGACCAAAATGAGACGAGTGCAGATCCTGATCGGACGGCACAAATGTGCCGGCTCATCTGGATCTACACTGGTTGCACATGCGTAACAATGCTTAAAAATATATAGGAAAGGGATAAATCAGATGATCAAAGTTAATGTGGAAAGATTCTTTTTGAATGGAGGAAAGGGATAATTTAGATGATCAAAGTTAACATGGAAAGATTTATTTCAAATATTTATTACATTCAGAACCTGAGGATTGTGAAGTTGGAATGGCGATAGAATGTGCCTTCTCCTTGGTGAATGTTACCATGGAAACCGAAGAATTGACATTAAGGTATTTAATAGGAAATAGGATAAAACAGAAAGTTTTAGACTGGCTTCACACATGTGTAAAGTTATTAACAGTGTTCAAAGCCTGCATAGTTAATAAAGATTAAATTTTTAAAGATTTATATACATCATTGTCACAAAACAGAGGTATATGTACTTTGACATTTGTTTACCCTAATTTTGTGTTTCTGATGTCTTGGTGATCAGATTTAAATTTATAACACTTATTATTTGTTTTTTGAGATACTATGAATGCATTTATATCTGTGGGCATGGAATTTGGATGTTTTTAGGGAAAAACTACATATTTCTGGGTTATTTAACCCTTTCCTCCATATACACATCTTTATGGCATGGGCGAACAGTGAACATTCATGACGTCTGATCAGGATCTAAACTGTTCGATATGTGATTTATTAGGTTATTTCTGACCAAAAAGCCACCAGTGCAGATCCTGATCAGATGGCACAGATGTGCCAGCCGATCTAGATCAACGTTGGTTGCATATGCGTAAAAATGCGTAGATACGGAGGAAAGGATTACTTTGTTGTTTAACAAGATAGTGAAGTCCATGAAATCAATTGTAGTAATTAAATATCATGATTCAGAGTAATTAATTAAACCTGTACTTCATTTATACATATTTTATCACATGTGAAACAACTGTAGATGCAGATCATTAGGCACATCCAAGCTTTATACTCTAGATCTACACTGTTTGCTTTCAGATTTATTAGATTATTTCTGACTGAGAGAGGACAAGTGCAGATCCAGATCAACTGGCATGGATGTGCCAGCTTATCTTGATTTACACTGTTTGCCCATGTGGTAAAAGGTGTAAATATGGAGTAAAGGGTCAACAAATGTTTTCTTTCAGCCATATACAGGCAAATCTGGAGTGTGTTATTGAACACACGAAAGGTTGTGGGGCAAGTCGCTACTACATGCTGTACACAATCTGCATAGAAATCAGGGAAATGTTTAACCGAGGTGTGTGTGTAAGCAAGTACGGAGACCCTCTATGTGGAACGTCTGGCATACTGGCTTTGGGGTATATTATGCAGAATCCGTATCGATGGAAAACATCAGTCTGTAGGTAAGTGGTGACTTTCCTGTTTGAACAGTTTAATAAAATCATGAAATTCTCTTCTTAGAATTAGTTTCTGCAGTTTGACATGCCATGTTTCTGAGTTCTAAATGTGTTTTGTCTAATTATTTAATGATTCAGTTATCTGATTGGAATTTCCAAGTTTTGTTTTGTTAAATTATAAGTATCTTGTAATATTGAATTGAAAAGTTTTTCTTGAAATAAATTTATTTCCATGAAGGTGTTTTATGATCAAAGAACATTAATAAAATGACAGCAGAAAATTAGCTTCCTTGGCCTTATAAAATATCAGTTCTGATTTCTAAACAACAATGCTGTATAAAGTTAAAATAAGTAATACAATTAAAAAACAAAAAGAACATGCATGAAATAAATGAATTTTATATACTTATTATGCTTTTTGACATAATGACAATTCTGTGTAAACCCTTTCCTCCATATATACGCCGTATAAATTTTAACGCACGGGCGAACAGTATAGATCCTAATCACCCAGCATACATGCTGATAAAGTTGTATCTATAGAGTAATAGGTGAATTTCAATGTTGGACACTTCCTGATGTATTGTTGAGAAAGCAAATGACAAGATATATGGTACAGCAGACCTAGTACCACTAAAGTATAAAAGCATGGAAACCAGTTTCTGCTATTAGCAGTCTGATTAGTTGACATTGGGGACAGTCTTAAAACTGACCAATTGAAAGCTTGGTATCACAAACTAGATTTCAGTCTATACCTTAGAGTTTGGTCACAGGGATACACATAGTTTGCAGAAAGTGTTGTTATTTTCAGACAATATCGGGCCACCGGTACATCTGTTGAGAATGTCGTAGTGGAAGATGCCTGCAAGGAGGCTGATCTCCTGCATCTTCAAACTGCGTACACGTACGTCAGTGGACAGTTGGCAGGATACTGTGACGTGCCTGATGATCTCCTCCCTGGTGTCTGTGATGTGGACACAGCGATATCCAAATGTATTGAGCAGAAGACATGGTTGACAACTGGCTCCAGTGAATGCAGGTAACGCTATCTTATTAAAAAAAGTTTTGTTTGTTTTTTTCTTTTTATTTCAAAAAGGTGTTTGTTTTCTGTCCTTGTTTTCGAAAAGTGGTTTGTCCCTTGTCTTTTCATGTAACATTCGATTAAGAGGTCACCAACATTGCAAATGGCAAAAAAGGCTAAAATTTCAATACTTATTGCCATCTAGATTTTAGTAAAAAAATGTATTTAGCTAAGGATGTAGTTAGTTTGCAATCTCAATTTAGTCTAATTCATGTTCTAATTACCAAACACATACTAAAACAATAGAAAAACCGTTTCCATGAGAACTCAGAAATTCATGGGCAATATACCAAAGCAACCCATACCTGAAATAAGTATATGCTGGTCTACAGTGTTTAGTGCAAATTCATCAAAATAATGTTATGGTTTTCAAGAAATTCAAGGAAAACTTACTTCCGGGTTCTACTTTCCATTTGAAGTTAAATACATTAATCCAATCAGAATATTGCAATTTCTGTTTCATTTTCAGCACTGCAATGTTTGAGGCCTTCAAAGCATGCTGTATGAATTACACAAGTGGATGTAATTCTGCGGAGAGAAGTGTTCTCTTTATACCAGCAACACAGCATGTACAGCTCGCTTCCATCAACTGTGATGAGGAGGTCAAAACAGACTTAGATGCTTTAATGTAAGTTTTTTTGGATAAACCAAGTTAAACTTGAAATAGATTCTTTCATTTAAAGTTCTGTGGACAAGCAACAAGATGCTATAACATATGTTGTTGCTGACGCTGACATAGATGCCTTTGTGTAAGATTCTGTTGATGCTTACGCTGACACATTAACCCTTTCCTGTACAGACACACCTTTATTGCTAGGGCGAACAGCTTAGATCCAGATCAGCCGGCACATCCGTGCCGTCTGATCAGGATCTAAACTGTTCGCTTTTTAATTCATTATCTTATTTCTGACCAAAATGCGACCAGTGCAGATCCTGATCAGACGGCACATGCGTAAAAATGCGTATCTATACAGGAAAGGGTTAACATAAGTTTTTGCAATTGCTGAAGAAGATGCTTTGATGTAAGTTTTCTGGATGTGGCAGTTAAAATCATAAGAAATTAACTCCAGTAAAAGTATAGTTATTCATCCTTATGAGCAACATATTCACTTTCCAACGTATTAATATTTTAACAAAAATTCAAACTATGCAATGTAAGTATAAAACTACATGGTTTTGCATGGTATGCTTAACCCATTAATCCTTTAATGCCTTTTATGTTATGGGCATCTTGTCTAGATCCTGATCAGCCAGCTCATCTGTGTAGACTGATCACAATCTACTCTTGGTGGCTTTAAGGTTCATGATTATGTTATTGTGTTGATCCGGATCAGACTGCACTGATGTATTGGATGATATGGATCTACACTATTTGCAAATGGGATATAACATGTAGGCGATGATGTGAAGGATTAATAATAAATGATTATTGTATTTTCGTTTTTAGTGCGGACATTTTCGTCATAGATGAGCTGTCTGTTATTACAAACTCCTACCTGACATTTGTCCAGAACATTCAGCAGTCATTAACTTTTGGGTCTCTTAACTTCCTTGACGACCTCTGCAAATATGCCAAGAACTTGACATCAGAGTTAACTGGTGTAGAGTTGTCCCCCCTGATGGCAGTATATTCAACACAGAATGTAGAGAGGATTATGGGACAGCTGGAGGATGTTTGTAACGATACGTCAGTCACAGATGATGCTGTCAAAGAAGGTATGTAATGGCTCTTCATTAACCGTTAACCATCTCCTCATTAGACACACCTTTATTGCGTGGGCGAACAGTGTAGATCAAGATCAGCCGGCACATCTGTGCCATCTGATCAGGAGCTGCACTGTTGGCTTTTTAATTTGTTGGGTTATTTCTGACAAAAATGTGACCAGTGCAGATCCTGATCAGACAGCATGGATCAGTGGAGGAAAGGGTTAAATCCATGGGATATGGCTGTAATCTCACGAAGCCTGTATATATGATGTAAACGGTTGAAATTCTTAAGCTATGTAATGGACTCGCTGGTCTTAATCAATCCATTTATTGTTTATAGGGGTATTTTTTAGAAATTAAGTGACTAAATAGCAAATACTGTAACCCAGGTTCTTGTTGTGGCAGATCTGTTTGCAAATGGATTAAAAGCTGTGCTACAAATCCATGGATAAGATAGTTTAACACTTCCTAATTTCAAGCTGTTTACTTTGATGTTTTTAGCTTTTCTTTGTAATTATGGGAGGTGTTCACAACAAGTGCTGAAATTCATATAGATCATGGAAAATGTTAATAACTATAATAATAAAAATTTTAGTTTTTGTTCTTTCCACGACATGTTGATTTAAATTTCATTTATTGAAATGTTTTGCATGATATATTTTACTCATTCCATTTAGATTGTGTGTTCTTGCTTATTATTCAGTTTGGTTGCATTTTTTTAATCTAGACACTAGTTTACATTAAATATTTGTCCAGGTGCATTTGATAAAATGATCCAATGTTGCAAAACATTTTAACATTTGCTTTCAGAATGCAGCCAGATAGAACTGGATATAGCAATAGTCCTGGATAGCTCTGGTAGTATTGGGGAGATCAACTTTGAACTGGTTCGAGGATTTGCTGATAATGTCATCCGTCTAGCCGATGTTGAGAGTGGGAATGTTCGCATCGGTGTCTTACAGTTTGCCACAGTTGTTACACCATTATTCCACCTGAAGGACTTCATGGTCAATGGGACACAGAACAAGGAGGCCATGCTGCAGAAAATCGCGGACATGATATACACTAAGGGGAAAACAAACACTGCCGATGCTATTGATGAAGCTGCTAATGTATTTTTGTCCAAAGCAATGGGAGCTCGTGATGGTGTACCAAAACACATTTTAGTCGTAACAGATGGTGAATCAACTGTTAACCCAGAAAAAACCATACCCGCTGCAAATAACGCAAAAGCAATGGGAATTAAAGTGTTTGCAGTTGGTATAAAGATGGATGAAGAAAAACAAATAAGGGAGTTAAACAGTATTGCAAGTCCTCCAAAGGAACTGAATGTTCTAAGAATACAAGAGTTTGACGAACTTGATGCAGTTTTCAGGACAATATTCCGACTCTTCTGTAGAAGTATGTGCTTTGTTCTCCTAAGTTACTTTGTTCTGTCTGTAACTGGACAAGTATTTGGCATACAGTCCTAAGATTTGGTAGGAGGTTTGTCCCTATAAAACCCTATTGATTTTGAGGTCAGAAGGTCAAAGGTCAAGGTCACATCAAACTTAAAAATAACAGCAAATTACTATCCATATGGTGTTGGATGAGGGAGATGGGGCACATATGTTTAACAATGTGAAATCTCTTGGTTATTTTAGTGTTATATTCAGATGTTCTGGGATTAATCATAAGTAATTTTGTCTGAAAAATGCAGTAAAGATTTCATGTAGAGATAACCAATTTGAGGTACTGAATTTGCAAAAATATGTGGAACAAACCCAACCAGTTGCAGTGTATTTGTTTCAGAAATATTCTATATTTTCAACAGATTTTAATTACACATGACATCAACACTTAACTCTCTATGTTAACCAAATAGACCCAATTTTCTATCAATTTTTTATCAATCAAATACAACAAATGCTGCTGTTCTTAAAGCTCCAAAACAAGACTTGAAAGAATTTTATAAACAGATTTAAATTTTTTATCCTAGCTCTTTAATTCTATAGAAACTGTCTTATATGCAAAATCTGTTTTCTTTGTCAACAGTTAGCCAGAAGAGTGAGTGTAATCTAATGGAAATTGTCTACAATTCAACAAGTGCCTTAATGTACTCCATGACCTCTTCCTATGCTAAGGTAGAAGACTCTGCTAAAGTCTGCAGGTAAATAAACTAACCAGTCTACCAATACTCTAAAACATCATGGACATACAGTTACACAGTTACTGTAAAGGATTCTGCTAAGGTCTGCAGGTAATTAACTTACCAGTGTACTGATACTCTGTAACATGGTCATATAGTTACCATAAAGGATTCTGCTAAAGTCTGCAGGTAAATAAACTTGCCAGTGTGCTGATACTCTTTAACGTGGTCATTTAGTTATGGTAAACGATTCTGCTAAAGTCTGCAGGTTAATAGACTTATCAGTCTACCAATACTGTATTACCTGGTCATATACTTAACATACATACTTAACATAGAGGACTTCTGCAAAGTCTGCATTTCAATATCACTGATTTGACATTCTTACATGACTGGCACACATTCTCTACAGGCAGCCATCAAAATGAAACCTATCTCAAATCTCAAGCATCTGATTGGCTGAAATGCCGCCTAGTCTTCATTTTGGCCAATCAGATGGATGAGATTTGAGTTTGGTTTCCAAACTCAGATTTATAATCTTCATCCCTGGTTGCGCACATGTGATATTCATTCAGTCTTTACTGCTATTAAATAGTTAACATTGACTGTACGTTATATATTTTACTTGCAGCAAAATTGACAGTCTCTATGAATCAGTTAGCTCCCTGTCAGCAACCTGTGCCACTTTTGAGAAGGGAGCCTTACAGCTCGTCCAGTCCCTGATAATGTCCCAGTCACAGGAGACATGTCTTGTTTATCGCCAAGAAGAATACGACCCAACATGTGACCTTAAAATGGCAACTCTGTGTGTTACAGATATGGCACAATTTCTCAGGGCTTCTAAATGGTCAGATGAAATGATGTGCAAGTATGTTCACTCTATTGTATCTGTCTATTTGATAAAACTTTGTCTATTTAAAGACAATACGTAAGCACTCTTATAAATTTGATGCATAATTATGATCCCTTTTTTATACGCCCATCGAAGACCGGTGGCATTATAGGAACACCAATGCAGGTTGAACAGCATCTGTGCGGCATCCACAGCACTGTCCACTCAATAACACAGTCAATCTTTATGAATCTTGGGACAATGTTTATGGACAAAATATCTCCGCCAAGTTCCATAACCAGCCAAATAGCTTAAGGCACTTCAGAGTTATTGCCCTTTATTTATACAAAAAATGACAAATTCTTCGACAGGCATATTTTGTAGAACTTTGGCACTCGTGTTTCCATATACAGTCAACCTGTCTTCCAAGACCCCTCAAGAGGAAAAACAGCAGTGGTCTTTGAAGGCAGCTCTGAAAAAGTTCTTTAGTGAATGAGTGTTTTTTTCTTTTTTAGCAAAGTTGAATCTGCACTACAATGTTTGAATTATTACGCCCCTGCATGCGACAATGTGGATCCCATCCTGGCGGAACTGAAAATGGCTCGATCCATCCTTCAGCATAGGTGAGATATTACAGGGTGATAGCAAGAAGCTCTTTAATGATGTGATTTTTTCATTGCTTGCAAGAAAAATTCCTAAAAATGGCAGAGATATTATCAGAATGCATTCTTGCATGTTTTCATTCTTTCAGTATAAGGAATGTATTCTGGTTTAAAAAATTCTTACATTAATGTATTTGTGCATAAAGGTATTCAGTAACAAACATAGGCATGCATGAGTTTTTGTGTATAAACATTTTGTGTTTTTTGTTTTTGCACAAATATATTTTTGAATGAGTGTATTCTCATAATACTGGCTCAGGGTAGAACAGCCAATCTTCCACAGGCCAGTTAAAAAGCTTTTCCACATGAATGATCCAAATAGGTGGCCTAAGCTCTACACTTCATCAAGTGACCTTTAACAGATGGCCACAAACTCTTGACCATGGAGGTCCCTAGTTGACTGAATTCAGCATTTTTGGTTTGGATCTGTTCTGAAATTTTGTTTGTAATAACTGAATTTCTAACCAATGGTTTCCCTTTCAGGTGTCCTGATCAGCTTCTATCCCTCCAATGCTGGGGAGCCAAAAACTTCTCAGGGGAGACAACTAGTGATACTAAACCAGACTTCAAGTCATGTGACCTAGTCTCCATGGTGAAGAACTGTGTGAAGGATATAAACTGGAATGTGAACGTGATGTCATCACCTTGCACGTAAGTATTCTGGTGTTAGATTATTATGAAATCCGATGAACATCTCCGTTTACTATTTATGTTCAGTTTCTGCTATTAAATAAAATAAATGCTGCAGTGTTTACAGCTTCCTTTTCACTGCCTTTTATATCTAACATATTAAAATTGATTACAGTTTTATACTTGAAATATGAGGCAGCTGTTTTTCTGATATATTTTACTGCAATCTATTTTTTGGAAGTCATAAGAAAATATGTTTTGAAGAAAAAAAAATTGTTTTAAAGAACCTGATAATAACTTAAAATGTAAGTTTCAAAGAAGCAAACAAGTATTATTCAGTGAAACCAAGGCTGGATGCTAGATTTCCATAAAGGGGGTTCATTTGGGGCCATTGAAGGGTAGGTTTGATATAACTTCCAACACTTGCCTGCCAAATATGCCAAGAAAAATAAATATTTTTGTCCCAGAAGTGGGATCGAGCGACCCTGCAGAGCAGGGATCCAGAAAGCCTAGGCTTAATTACATAATTAATGATGTTAGAATTTTGAAAGTTGATACATTTAAGTATTTACATATTTAATTATTTACCATCTTAAGATGTTGTTTTTTTTCTTAATAGAACTTTGATGGAAAAAGCCCAGGGAGCTATGACATGTGCTGTCAGTGCTTTTACATCAGCATCTTGTAGCCCCAAGCTGCTGCAAGATCTAACCGACCTCTTCCTAGGAGAAGACACGGAGATCTACTCATTCCTGAGGCTAGGTGGACTCTGTACAGTACCATCAGAGTTGGCTGTGTCACTGCCGGAGGGCTATGGTGAAGAAGAACCACTGACATGTGCAAATGCTAATGAATGTAATACTGAAGCTGCCATGGAATGTTTAGAATCACTTGAGACAGAGGCTGGTGAAAATGGTGAATGCAGGTATATATTTTTACATTTTAACCTTTCCTTCCATATATTAATGTCTTTATGGCATGGGTGAACAGTGTAGATTTAGATCAGATGGCACATATTTGCCATCTGATCAGGGTCTGCAATGTTCACTTCTTGATTTATTAGGTTATTTCTGACCAAAAAGCAAATAATGCAGATCCTGATCAGATGGCACAGATGTGCAGGCTGACCTGGATTTATACTGGTTGCACAAGCGTTAAAATGCGTTTTATGGAGTAATGGGTTAAGGCAGATACAGCTCAAATAATAAATTTATCATTTTTTTCATTTAGTGAATATTAAACCCTTTCCTTCATATACACTGCGAACTCTTTATAACGCGGTATAGCGGGTCCATCATCCCGACCGCGTTAATAAGTGAATCCGCGTTATATTTTCCCGCGCAAAATACATCTCCCGATTTTCCCGCGAAAAATACATGACCCGATTTTCCCGCGCAAATATACAACCTAATACGCAACTAGAGATTATGCATAATTCTACGTAACGTCATGATTCCCCACACTGTACTCGACAAAAAATATTTCTTACAAGACACACAATTACCAAATTTCAAATAAAAAAAGCAAAACGGCAAGAGACTGACTAATAACACCAAGATCAAAATCGTATAGGCCTTAAATTATTGTAATGGAATTAAAGACCGTATATCTAGTTTGTTTAGATGCTTGCAGAAATTTTAATTATTTTACGAACGTAAATGTAAAATAAATATTAAAACACTAACCATCGTGAATATATTCCATAATTTATAAATTACATCCTAATTTTATCTCCAGTGTAATATTTCAGTATTGTTGCATCATCAACCAACTTAAACCAGCTAAAAAACAAGACAAATGTCACGTACACACTTCTTGTAGATCAAACGATTTCATAGCAGAGCCGACAAAACATCACAGTCTCGATACGAGCCGACATTTTTCTTTGAAGTCGCATTTCATTGACAGATATTATCGCTGTTTACCTCCATAGTAAAAAAATGCAACCTCCATGAAATTAACAGGAAGGCGGATCAAAGCAAAATGTACATCAATGAACTACCGACAGACTGGGAATAATTGTTTGTTTCTTTCTGAATTGTGCGGATTATGTGATAATTATAGAGACAATCGAATTTAGTAATGGATCAATGATAAAATTAAACAATAAGTATGCATTCACAAGTTTGCCCCGGGCTGTTATCTGTCACTGGGAAAGGTGTTAAAACACGGTTGTTTTAGGGAAAAATGTGTGCGGCATTTGTGTACATGTTACAATTGTGACTTTCGGTTTCGATTTTTTGCCGTTTCATGGTAAAAAATGGACTTAGAAAAAAAATAGGGGATCCACGGTACGACCGCGTTATAATGGAGCGCGGAATTAAACGAAGCGCGTTATAAAGAGTTTGCAGTGTATAAGCATTTTTATGCATGTGCAACCAGTGTTGATGTAGATCAGCCGGCACATCCGTGCTGTCTGGTCAGGATCTGCACTGGTCTCATTTTGGTGAGAAATAACCTAATAAATTAAAAAAGTGAACAGTGCAGATTCTGATCTGGCTTATCTGGATCTACACTGTTCACCCACGCAATAAAGGTGTGTCTATGGAAGAAAGGGTTAGTAGTGAAATAGGTAAATGTCGTTTGATTCATAAGGATAACAAGGAGCACCTAAAAACTTTGTTTGTCAGGGGGGGGTAATGTTGTTTTTCATGTGAAACGAAATAGTCTTTTAATGCTGAGCACATTTGTGACCAGTGTAGATCCAGTTCAGCTTGTGGTCAGTCTGATCAGGGTCTACACTGTTCTCAATGAAAACTGCTTAGAGTCTTCACTGGTTACTCTTAATTTTAATTAGTATGAAAAGCTTTTTAAAGATGGAAAAACAAACACAATATGCAATTTAATGAAAGGGTAGTTTATTAATACACAATTTCAGTGATTTTATAAAAAAAAATGAAAACAACAATTTCCAAGGCAAGAGAAACAAGCAAACTTTTATATTTCAGAAACTGGTCGCAGGTGCACACATGCATCATGGGAGCAATAAGCAGCTGCAATGATGTTAACTACCTGCTGACAATGTCAGCTGTCAGATTTTCAGTCGTTGCTGCGGGACTTAATGACACTTGTACAGCTACCACTGTGTGGCAGAGGCAGGGGGAAGATGTGTTCGTAAATACATGTCTGAAGAATCTTCAAACTGATATAGGTTAGATTAATAGATAATGCAATAAAACATTTGGTAAGGAAAACAACGATATTGTTGTGAAATTTTGACAAATATACTATAGGTTGGTAATGTGTGTTAAATTTAATATCAGATTGGGAGAGATTTTCTTCTTTTTATTTTGTCAGGGTTTAATACTGGATTCTGCCCTAGATCTTCAATGTTCATGAGAAGTGACATCAGCCTCTGATCTGGCACAAAGTTTATGCTTTCAGCATTGAATTCAGTTTAAGTATTGCTTATTTCTTGTTCAGTCGTAGAAGCCACTTGCTTTGCTCTCTTTATATTGACAAACAGTTGTGACATATTGGCACCTGCTGACTTCAAATTGTCTTCAGCTGATTTCACTCTGGCTGTTATATCTTGAATACATTTCATTTTTACGCATGTGCAACCAGTGTTGATCCACATCAGCCAGTATATCCGTGCCGCCTGATCAGGATCTGCACTTGTCGCATTTTGGTCAGAAATAACCTAATGAATCAAAGTGTGAACAGTTTAGATCCTGATCAGATGGCACAGATCTGCCAGCAGATCTGGATCTAAACTGTTCGCCCATGCAATGAAGGTATATCTGTGGAGGAAAGGGTTAATTAATATAAAACTATTAAAACTATAAGAAAAAAGCTAAATCAAAAGAAAACATCAGTATCACACTGTAATAAAAACAGGTTTGGTAGATTTTCTGTTAAAACTAAGATGTTTAATTAGTCTAATTGTTTTAAGTAAATGTTTTATACAACTATCAATATATTTCATTCACATTTATGGGGAGAGCTGAAATAGGGAGAGATTTGTCACAGATAATTTTCAACAGACAATACACAAACATTTTCAAAACATTAATACTGTAAAATTTGTAAAAAATATGAAAATTGACACAAGTGTGCTAATCAGTGTTTATCCAAATAAAAGTAATAGAACACATCTAAGGATAACTGGCATGTGTTTTACTGTGCCTTTTGAACCTTTTTTCTCCAAATGTACATCCAGGCTTATACATGTATAAAATCATGAATAAAATAGTCCATTGGACACCATAATAACTAATTTCTCAAAAACTTTCAACTAACTATTTTTAATTAGTATGAATTTTATGTTATTTTAAGGTTCTGTGTGCATTTCAAAGTAAACTTAGTGAATAAATGAAAACCATTACTTTCTAATGTTTTTTTGTCTGGAAAAAGGCATTGCAGTAAAAAAACAACAAATATTTGGTTTATTAAAGAATATGTGTGGGTATACATGTGCAATGTATTGCCAGTCAACTTGTCATATTATGCAAGCCACATAAATAATTTTGAGTTTACAGAGGACTTAAATGCAGTCTGACTGTTTATGGACTTTCACTCAATTAGCACCTACCGGTATTTAACTTTATCTTTAACAAGTTCCATATACATGTATATCTTTCTTTAATCTTTTCAGGAAACTTAACTCCAGCCTGCAAGTTTTTACCAGCATTTTTAGCATGCCTGAATAGTAAAGAGTCATCTACCTTTACAGAAGTTCTTCACTCCCGTGTGAACCTGCTGATGTCCCACCTTCTTACCGGATATTGCTCAGAAGAACCCGGTAAGCACATCTCTCTGGTCATACTATGTTAATTATACTTCTGTAGAAGATCACAAATCTGCAATCAACTGAAGACAACTGGCAAGAGGATGTCCATGGAGTCAGTGAACCTTTCATTCAGGAAAGGTGGTTTTAGATAGTTCCTACAAGAGCAAAAATAACCTCTCTTTCCATTTGACATTTGCTGACCAAAAATAGTGCAATGGTTAGAATAGCAGAACATAATTAAAATAAAAGATAATTATCAGGAACAAAAATACCGGTACCACTGTGACAGTGCACAAAAAGCTATACCTGTAATTGTGAGGACTTTGTAGGTTGGTTTTTGTATTTTGAATTAACAATATAAAACTGTAAATTAGGATATTAAAACTGGAGCATATAATGTAAAAGATATATATGAACCAGGGCTGAACTCTGTATTGTTTCAGGGCTTTGTGTAAACATTGAAATCTTTAAGAATTATGAAGAAGGTTTTACAATTCTTGGCTCAATACAAGTCATAGAAAATAAATTTCATTCATATGGGTGCTAAAAACATTTGGGTTGTTAATGCTTTCAACAAACCTGTCTGGTTAAACAGAATGTCTGGTGGCCACTGGTATACTAACATAAATGATTTTATTGACAGAGCCGGAAGAATCGGATGAAGACTGTAGTGTGTCAGCCGAGGAGAAGGCGTGTGTTACCATGTACGCCACCAGTGCTGTCAGCAATCTCTTCCTGGGCCAGACTGGAAAACTACATTTCTGTGACATGTATGTTAAACTGTGTTTTTACCCACTGCATACAATACAGGCCTTTGTCATGTTCTTTTTTTATATTAAACAGGTTTTCTTTGGAAAACCGTGGTTATTTGATTGTATCATGTTGTTGGGTGGTTGTGCATAGACATTTTAGTTTTTTGTTTGCCCCATGACTGCATATATACGTATGTTAATGCATCTAAAAGCGAAGAGTGTAGATCCAGATTAGACAGAACAGATGTGCCAGTGGATCTACACTTTTTGCCCATGCAGTAATGATGTATCTAGAGAGGAAAGGGTTAACATCACTTTTTCTCATTAACCATTCAAAGTAGAGCTTTGAAACTTACATTCTGGCCAGACATCACAATAGCAATTATCAGGACAAATTTCATAAATCTTGATGGTATTTTGTCACAGTTATGGCCCATTTTCACTTAAAATTGAAGAAGAAAAATGGTTTTGTTGCATTGCGGCCTCTTTTTGTAATTATATTTATTTTCAATAAAGATTATTAGATAAACAAGTGTATGTGGAAATAATAAAGCCTTGAATCAAACATTCAACATGTAGTACTGATGCTTTTAAAAAAGTATTAATGCCCTTGGGCTAATAATCCTCAAAAATGGCCCAAAATTGGAAAACTAAATACTGTGCTAAAAAAACTTAAACATTAACTTTGAATCTTGACACTACATAATCTATCATGATTGGACTCACAAAATCAAATTGATTTGCTCCTTGTCACAGTATAAACATTCTTAATTATTCTGTGATTCTTGCAGGTCATCTAAATGTATGATGCCAAACCCGAACTGTTCACGAGCCCAGCCTTATGGAAAACTCTGGGAGAGTTACAACCTGTTACAGACGTATACTTTCACCAGTGATGTGTGTGCTGAGGAGGCCATCATGTGTTCCGAGCAGTCAGCCATGAATTGTATATCCCAGCTTGGTGAGGTCGTCACTCTACATAACTTCATGGAGTCTGGTGATGGAAATGTTTGCGAGTAAGTGTTTTGCTAAATTTTTTCCAACTTAAATATGAATTTAATTATAGGTGGAGATTAACTACCCTTGTAACTAGATAAATACATTAATTAGTGTAGCAGACTCCCCTTTTTACTTTGAGCCAGACTATTTCTTGTTGTAAACTAACTAAATAATTAACAGAATTGTGAACAGTGTAGACCCTGATCAGATTGAGTGAATGTAAAGGATTATCTCGGTCTACACTGGATGCAAATGTGACACATGCAGTGTTTAAAGGGTTAAACATTGAATATCATTTGTTATGGTTTCAGCTGAAAGCTTCTTTTAACAATACTGTTTGACAATGGTTTTTATTCTCATCTTACATTTGATATCAAAATTTAATTTTGATATTTAACCCTTCACTCCATGGATACATTTTTATCTCCATGTGTGAACAGTATAGCTCCATATGATGCTGCACACGTGTGCAGTCTGAACAGGATATACACTGTTTATACATGAAGTAAAGTGATATATAGGCAGAATTAGGCACAGTATGTTACAAGACATAAGAGACATGTCTGATGAACATACCATTGTTACATTTAACAGTATGGAGCACTGAAAGAAACTGGCTATAAGCTTTTCAAACATTTGTTTAAAATTATCAGACAAGTATGAAGTCTTTCCGGTGATAGTCACCAGCTGTTTAAGACCGCATTTTTACTGGATTGAGGGATGTTTTAACAAGCAAAGAAATTATCCAAATTTTAGGGCAAAATTTCCATGCTTCTGAATAATGATTTAAAAACCTCCTTTCCTTTTCATGTCCCAGTCAATTTTCTATTCAATTTAAACATGTTTTTCCCATTAGATTTGGACATAGCAAAAGTTTACAGGTATCGGTTTTACTAAACCACTTGTTATGAATTTAAAATAACTCTTGTAATTTCCTATATTCAGAGTTCTTGCTCACACAAGAAAATGCCTGCGTCTAACTCTCCAAGATTGTACAAGAAATCAGCAGACATCGATTATATCAACTTTCCGAGAAGTGGAATGCCTGGCTCTCGACATCTGCACTTCTGGTAAAGAAGAGGAACCAGTACCAACCAGGGAACCAGCCGAATGTGTGGATCCAGCGATAGTGTCACCAAATGCAGCTTGCAGACTAACCGATGCTTTTACTTGTATGAGAAATTTCAGCATCATAGCAAAGAATCCCTTTGCCAAAGACAATAACACAGCTTGTCTGTAAGTAATTTCATTTTTTTTCTTAACCCTTATCTCCATATATACACATTTTTACATGTGTGCAACCAGTGTAGATCCAGGATCCAGGATCTGCACTGGTTGCATTTTGGTAAAAAATAACCTGACAAATCAAAAAGCGAACAGTGCAGATCCTGCCGGCTGATCTTGATTTACACTGTTTGCCCACACAATCAATGTGTGTCTATGGAGGAAAGGGTTAATTTGGGTTTCCCTTTTGATTTGGTGACAGTCACTCTGGAATTTGTTTCCATTTTTTGCCTTATATTTTCTAAAGATCATGTGATGAATATATCTTATGACGGTACAATTTTACATGCATCCTTTTACACAATGTATATAGAAATTCATGTTTAACCCTTTACTCCATATACATGCCTTTTTACGCATGTGCAACCAGTGTAGATCCAGATTAGCCAGCACATCTGTGCCGTCATATCAGGATCTGCACTGGTTGCATTTTGGTCAGATATAACCTAACAAATCAAAAAGCGGACCGTTTAGATCCTGATCAGACGGCACAGATTTGCCAGCTGATCTGGATCTAAACTGTTTGCCCTCGCAATGAAGGTGTATCTATACAGGAAAGGGTTAACAAAGACCAGATTGTTGTGAAGTATGAAAATCCCCTCTCTCCTCATTTTAGAAGTGATCTTGAGTCTTTATTTGGAAACATAAAATGGACTGTATGAAAATACAGTCTTCTTCCAGAAATTGAATTTATTAAAAGAATATTATAAGAAAGTAAATCTATAATGTATTTTAGATACAAATATACATCTATGTACATAACAAAATAACAAGGTCACATTTGATGGGCTTATGCCCATTTTATACTTTGATTTTTTAATCTAACAAAGAACCAGAGGACGACACATTAGTGTTCAACTGAACACCCATCTAGTGTACAATAAGTCTAACACATCTATTGTTGAGATCTAGCTATGTATTTACACTTCAACTTCGTCCGCTACAATGAAGTCTTATTCATCTAACGAATCATAATTTCTTATGGTAAACAGTGTGACATATTACTTTAAAAGGCGTGGCTACAGTAGAACCGTTTACAATTTATTGGGCGTTGTACAATGTTTTGACGTATGACGTTGCTGAGCACGCATGTTTTCCACTAGTTGCTGGGAAAATGTGTGCCGTAATTCAATTTGTCATCAGCGTCGCTGTTCAAACAGCCATTTTAAAAAGCCGTAATATCACAAATTCTTCTGATAATTTTTGTATTAATGAGATTATTTATGAGTGTTAATATAAGGATTGAATCGATATTTAATGGTATTCATTTGGGTATGAAAAACAGTTGGATTGTTTAAAGTATGCATGAAGCCCTTCGGGCTTCACATACTTTAAACAAACCAACTGTTTTCCACACCCAAATGAAAACCATCAAATATCAATTCAACCCTTAATTGTGTTTCAGAGCCTATTCAGACATGTTACAGTGTGTGTTTGACAATTCGGCAGATTGTACAGATGTTGAGGACAAGATCGTGACACAGTTACTTAACATGACCGTCATGCATGCTATGGAAATGGGCTGCACATCACAAATACGTAGCCCTTGCGTAGAGACAGATGATTGTGTAAGATAACAATTCTACTGCTGAACTTCTGATATTGTCTGATTTCTCTTTAACCTTTTCCTCTATATATGTCTCTCTAGCATGGTCAAACAGATTAGTTGGCACATCTCTTCCTTCTGATCAGGATCGTGGAGATCTTAAATTCTATGTGAAATATTGATCCCACAGTAAATTCAATTCAATTTTATGCATTTTAAAAACTTTTAGTTAGTGCTCCTCTGTTTTAGCATATAATACAAAACAGCATTTAACAACAAAAGTTTTCTTGAAAAAAATTTGTATATAAATTTAACAAGAATATGTAATTCAACATTTTAGGGATTGGCAAAGGCAAAGACGTGCGTTGATGACTTTTATCACAGTTACGAACATTACATTGGACTGAACACAGTGTGCACGTAAGTTAACCCTTTACTCCATAGATACGCCTTTTTACACATGTGCCACCAGTGTAGATCCAGATCAGCCAGCACATCTGTGCCATCTGATCAGGATCTGCACTGGTCGTATTTTGGTCAGAGATAACCTAACAAATCAAAAAGGGAACAGTTTAGATCCTGATCAGATGGCACGGATATGCTAGCTGATCTGGATCTAAACTGTTCGCCCTAGCAATAAATCTATGGAAGTAAGGGTTAATTCAGATAGAATCTTTTTATGCACCGCCTGATTTGAATATCTAAATATAATAGGAAAATGGATATGCAAGATGCAAGTTTAACACTTTTTAATTCATATATACTGGTTTTATTGCACATGCATCAAGAATTTAGATCCAGATCAGTCAGCACATGTTTGCTTACAGTGTTGCTTATTGATCAGAAAAAAACTAATAAATCATGAAAGTGAACTATGTAGATCCTGATCAGACAGCATGGATGAGCTTGCTGATCTGGATCTACACTGTTAGACTTTAACAGATATATAAAGTTAAAAAAAACAACACATATGCTCATGCTCAATGCCCAAGATCACCAGTCTCAAATCTTAAGCATCTGACTGGGCTAAAATGAAGACAAGTCTCCACTTAAGCCAATCAGATTCTGAAGATTCAGCCAATCAGATGCTTGAGATTTGAAACTCCAGGGCCGAAGATCATAGAACTGAGATTGAAGATCATTCTCAAATCTCATGCATCTGAAGATTGCAACCAGTCGCCATTTCACTCAAACAGTTGCTTGAGATTTGAGACTGGTCTTCTTATAAATTTTATGATCTTGGGCCCAGTTTTGTTTTTATGACTTTGACGTCAGTTTAGATTGGAAAATCATACCATTGGGAAAATATTGTTTGGCAGTAACTATATTGAATTGATATAAGCCAAAAAACAGTTTCCTTGGGTTGGAACTTTTCACTCTTATCCTATACATGAAAGATATATAATATTCTTGCATCTCTGAAACAATTCTTATTAATAAAAAGTTAAATACTAAGGAATTTTACTTTTAAATGCACACTTATATTTTTGGAGACATAAATTTTTGAAAATTAATATACATGTTATTACATAAAGTTGTTTAACACGGATATATTATATTTGTGTGGCACTATGACATATTGTGGCCTATGGTTTGTGCAGCCACAGAAGAACTAGGTCTGCCTGCACATTGAATCAATCTGGTCAGGATCTGCATCATTTAAGATCCATCAGAGAAGTATTCTTAAAGCATTAGACAAATTAAATTCTTTTGGAACACTGTAAAACCACAGTAGATCAGGGTCCATTCTTATTACATAGTCATTAAGCACTGTTACCAATTTAGATGCAGAACAAAAGGCAAGAATATGCGAGCTGATCAAGATCTATACTGTTCTTACATGCAGTAAAATATCTATAAATGGAGTAAAGTGTTGTCTAGTTTTTTAATTATTTTCATTGCAGGCAATTAGATGCAGTGAGAGCATGTATTGATGCCAGCCTCAAAAACTGTTCCAAAACTGCCGAATCGGAAATCGAGGCGCTGTACACCGCCATGGTTAAGTTTGCAAACATTAACTGTACAACTGACTTCCCCAACTGTGCAACAAAGTATGTGCATTACATCCAGCAGATTCTAGTGTGGAAAGCCTATGTGGAACCTCCAGTTACACCAGCTCCAGTCATTGCTGCACCATCTTCAAAGGCTAAGAACTCAAAGGAGAAAAAGAACTCAAAGGAGAAAAAGAACTCAAAGGAAGTAGTTACTGCTGCACCAACAACAAAGAAACCAGTGGACAAGTTTGCATTACGTGTAAAGGAACTCAATATAATGTGTGACCAGTTCGCTCTGGCTTGGAAGTGTGTGCAGAAAGATTGGGTAGTCCTAGATGGACCTGTTTTGGCTCTAGTACAGACATCATTTACTGCCTACCATGCTACCATAATGGAGATCTGTGGTGGTGAGTACTAAGAAAGCATTGATATTTGCGGACATACAATTTTGTAGGGGCCATTTAAAGGCACCTACCCCCTTAAAAGTTCTTAAAAATCCTGCAGTTTTCCCCAAAAAGTAACTTTACATCAAGTTTTTTATTCCCCTTTAGAGCAGAAATCATGCTTTTTGTTCAAAATTATAGGGCATTGGCCCCTTCCCGTGGCAGTGAAAAAAAAGCCCTATAACTACTGAGTGATGTAGGGGGTAGATGGAGTTAGCCTATTTGCAAATATAAGCTGATGTTGTAGAGACACATTTCTGGAATATAAAAAGTGAGCTTGAAACTATAAGTATCTAATTTTTGTATATTGTAGGACCGAGGGACGGATATTGTCCAGCCAGAGAGGGAAATATGAGTGTTCAGGACTGTGATACAGACTTAGACTGTAGTGGTGTCAAGAAATGTTGTTCTATTGGAAGTGGTCATGTGTGTACAAAACCTAATCCACATGGTAAATATTCTGACATGATCAATTATTTGTTTCAATGTCATTGTTTTTCACAGCTTTGAATTGTTTATTATAATCATTAAATAAAGTGTTATATTTTAAATTTCAATCTATCGCAAGTTTGGCTTTATTTTACCTGTTACTCCATATATATGAGTTTTGCAAACAATGCAGATCCAGATCAGCAAGCACAATTTTGCCATCTGATGAGAATCTACACTGTTTGCTTCTTAATCAGGAATGACTAAATGAATCAAAAAGTGAATAGTATAGATCCTGAACGGACAGCACAAATGTGTGTAAAAGTTGTATCTATGGAGTAAAGAGTTAATGTTCTTTTCTGTATAAATTATAAGTCAAGGAGTTAAAGCTATTTCTGGTGAAAATACTTATTGATTGAAAGCTGGTGTTTGCTTTAAATAAAAATTATGTTAATAGTTTCCCCTATTATGTATTTCAGTTCCCAGTTGTTGGAACGCACTTGTGCAAACCACCCAGACTTCATTCCAGATGATTCAATCATTATATCTCAATAAAGATAATGGAGTCAAGTTTTGCAGGTAAATCCCAGATCGTAAGAAGGCATTCTTTACCAGCCACTTTGGTTCATCAGTACTTTAAAAGTTGTCTATATGCACACATTATCATGTATCAAGTTATTTAGTACCTGTATTGACAAGCTACCCACATGTGTTATTAGAGTCGAAATAATATATATGTGGAATACATTTGAAGTTGACCAGGTGGTTGATTTTAACCCTTTCCTTCATAGATAAACCTTTATTGCCTGGGTAAACAGTTTAGATCAAGATCAGCTGGCACATCCATGCCATCTGATCAGGATCTAAACTGTTTGCTTTTTTATGCCCCCACAAAGTGGGAGGCATATAGAGTTGCACTCCATCTATCCGTAAGTCCGTCCCCCAAATCTTGTGGCATCAACTCCTCCAAAACTATAAGGCTGATTTTTTCAAACTAATACAGATGATCAAGCAGGATGTGTAGATGATCATAAAGAAAGGATTTTTTCCTGCAACCATTTTTACAAGAGTTATGGCCCTTTTTAAATTAAAAATTATGTTGCAGCAGTGGGGGCATCAGTATCCGAGGACACAATATTCTAGTTATTCATTAGGATATTTCTGACTGAAATGCGACCAGTGCAGATACTGATCAGATGGCATGGATGTGCTGGCTGATCTGGATCTACACTGGTGGCACATGCATAAAAATGCATATATATGGAGGAAATGCATATGGTAATCATAAGGATGGGGTTCATTGCACATGTTACTGTTACAAACTCCACCACACAGTGTATACTACAATGTATGTGTTGCTGCATTGAGCATGGTACAGTTAAAAATGCATCTACTAATCGATATATTCTATAACGATGGGGGTTAAGCTTTATTGCACATGGTACTAATATTTAAGCTCCACAAAGTGGGGATGTTTTCTACAGAAGGCTGAGTGGTTAAGGTCCTTGGCTGACAATCACAGGCCCATAACAGTTGTGGGTCTGAAACTACCTTGGCTGACAATCACAGGCCCATAACAGCTGTGGGTCTGAAAATTCCTTGGCTGACAATCACAGGCCCATAACAGCTGTGGGTCTGAAACTTCCTTGGCCGACAATCACAGGCCTATAACAGCTGTGGGTCTGAAAATTCCTTGGCTGACAATCACATGCCCATAACAGCTGTGGGTCTGAAACTTCCTTGGCTGACAATCACAGGCCCATAACAGCTGTGAGTCTGAATCTTCCATGTGAGGAAGCTACCCATAGCATAAGATTGTAAAACTAAAATTGGATACCATTCTCAAATCTCAAGGATAGGTTAGGCTGAAATGGTGACCAGTCAGCCACCCAATCAGATGCTTGAGATTTGCGACTGATCTCAAATCTCATTTTTATGACCTTGGGCCCAGTTTGCATACAGGAAGAGGGTTGTTCTACCCAGGTTACCTCCCATGCCTGAAACAATGCCAGGACCACCAGGCCAGTCACCATTTTAGCCAATGAAATGTTTGAGATTTGAGACTGGTTTCCATGGTCAGTTTTATAACCTTGGGACCTTGTGTCATATTCAACTAACAAATGCTGGAAGTCTACAGCTGAGGTGGTTCAGGTCTTAAAAAAACACAAATCAATGTTTTTTCTGTGTCTGTATTGAGCTATAGATGTATCCCCAGATTGCCACACTTAATCTGGTGGCTCCAATGAAAGGTTTTGTTATTTGGATCTTCAATATAGCTGCTGTAATGTAAGTATTGTAAATCGATTTGGTTTGTATTTTCATATTTTAGTTTGTTTGCTGCAACTGAGCAGGTTGCTAACATCACATTGGGTCTTAAGGACTGCCCTGCTGAATATAAGGGAGCACTGCAGAAAACATGGACAGCCTGTAAATCTGCATTCAAGGTAAGATTAGAAAAACTACAGCTCTGATCTGTAAATGCAGATTTTAATTTTAAAAATTGTTTATACAGGGTATGATTTTCAACAGAGAGTTTGAACTTGAACTAAAATTTAAGATTTCATTTGGTTATTTGAGTTATTTATCTTGCAAATATCCTGGCAAATAAGTTGTGGTTGGAAACAAGTACATTACATTGACCTTTTGTTGTCAAGTGTGATTGTCTACTTAACAGTTAATTAAACATTTACTCCATAGATACACCTTTATTGCATAGGCAAACAGTGTAGATTCAGACCAGCTGGGACATCTGTACAGGATCTTCACTATTTGCTTTTAGATTCAACTTGTGCAGATCCAGATAAGATTGTACGGTTGTGCTGGCTGATCGGGATCTAAACTGGTAGTACATGCGTTGAAATTCACATATTAAAGAAAATGGTTAAAAGAAATGAAATGACATAAAATTAAGTTGAACTTTAGTGTCTGAAGTTCATGAAGCTGAGAATGGAGACCAGTCTTCAATCTAAAGAAGCTGATTGATTGAATTAACCACACTCTGGAGTTAAATCTTACCAATAACAAGGCTGAAGGTTATAAAACTGAGATTAGAAACCAGTCTCAAATCTCAAGCATCTGATTGGCTGAATGGCCACTGGCATGCATCTGATCGACTGAAATTGTGACTGGTCGCCATTTCAGCCAATCAGATGCTTGATATTTGAGACTGGTTTCCATGCTCAGTTTTGGCAAAAGCTGAAGTTTTTTGGCTGTTTTCTTTTATGATATGAACACTGATCTATTAAAAAGGATAACTCACTTTACAGTTAAATACAAACACACTGTTTTAGGTATATTGTGTTGTTCCTCCGAAGCCACCAGCTACATGCGTTAAAGCAGATGCTCAGGCATGTGTTACCAGCTACAATTCTAATGATCTAGGGAAAACCAATGATCAGAAGTGCACGTATGTGGATTTCTTTTCTGATTTTTAAATGTTTAATTCTTTGAACTTAATAAGGGGTTTCCATTTGACCCAGGAGATGACTCTTTGAGTCTTGAAATTTAAAAAAGCCTTATTTTTACCCCTACAATATTGGCTGAAATCTTTGTTTTTTTCCTTTAACTAGTGGAATTTTGGCTATTTTTGGCTGATTCCCCAAATCTTTATTTGGAAATGCTTGGATCAGATTTGGTTTTATTGGGTAATTTTGGTAAATTTTTCAGGTTACTGGAAGTTTTAAAGGCATGTATCAAACCAATCTTGGCAAAATGTGACACTAAAATAGCGACAGAAAACACCATCATTGTGGAGATCAATAGCCAGGTGAAGAAGATACAGGATTCCCTTATATGTGCACAGATGCCCGATGTTAAGGTAAGAAACTCATTTGTACACCTCCTCAGGACTTTGTTTTCGTATACATAAGTCATCCACTTAGCAGAAATACTCAATACATTTTCTTTTGAATGAATTCTTGCTCTAAGTGGACGATGTGCTGACCTATATGATAGTGTGACCCCATACATAATCATATTTTGACAAAACATCCAGTCAGAGTATAATGTTACATGTTAGGTCCATTACTAGATACTGATCCATATTGGTTTTGTAAAAACAAACAAAGGTTTTCCTTTCAATCACAATTAGTCCAAGTCCCTGGACTCGAGTTTTTCATGCATTTTTGCAGAAGTAATTAACAACTTTATACAGATTCAGACCAAAGACCTATATTATACATAGATACGCGTCTTCGCTTTATCTCGCATGTACACGCGGCCTGCGTTATCTCGGCGAGTCACGTGATCGCTAACCGCGTCATAGTAATCAATATGGCTGTCAATTCATACATCAGAAACTTTCATTTTATTGATCATGAAAACTTGATGTAATTAATAAAATATTTTAAATAAAAGTAAACGTTTTTAATGCTTATTATATCTTCTTTTCGCTTTGTGGCAACATTATAATTATATTCTTATTGCTCGTATTCCTGTAAATATCGTTTATCGAACAACATATCGTTTATCGAACAACGTCCCCGGAAGACGTCCCCGGAAGTGGAAACATAATTTTCTGGCATGCGCACTTCGTCAAAGGGCAAGTAATTTTCAAGAGAAACAACCTAAAAAGTAACGCTTGGTCACGTGACGAGATTCTCGTCGAATCCACGAGAAAAAACGAGATTTCTTATATCAGTAATAGAGAGATGCGAATCTATTTATATATATAGGTCTCTGTTCAGACCAGATCTTTTCGTAACACTTGATTCTAACGTTACCTTATATTTCATAGATACAACATTTATTCCATTGGCAAACTGTGTTGATCCGAATAATTTGGCACACTTACATTGCTGTCTGATCAGCAAGCCTACAATTAATTATGACATGATTCTTACAGTTGTCTATTGTGACCAACAACATAGTGGTGGTAGAGGGTGACATTCCAGGGAAAAGTGTAGATGTGGTACTGGATAAGAGTCCAGCTGACGTCTGCGGGGCCAGTCAAGTGTGCACAGTGAAGATTGTCTACACTGTGACCGATAATAAAAACAAAATGCCTGAGTATGTTGAAATGTAAAATTTCATCACAATTAAATAAGAATTTGTCAGTATAGGAAATTGTTTCAATACTTTTTATTTAAAATGGAAAACTTTAAGAGATTTCTATGGCTTTTGGTGTCTGATAAAGATTGAATAGAGATTGATAAATTTAATCAATAACATAATGGTTTATCAGGGTATGAAAAACAGTTAGATTGTTTTAATTGCTTTAAGCCCGAAATATACGCCTTTCCAATAATTCGGTGAATTTTTTGGTTACCTCCCCTATTCAGTCACGTGACTACTATACAGGAAAAAGTATTGCTCGCTGTATTAATGTAATAGGGAACATGTACCTACAACTTTCGTTTTTCATCATGAAATTTCTTTTTTAAAATATATTTTCTCGTTTATCGTTGATTTAGTAATAATACATCAGCGTAATGAAATTTTTTTTATCAAGAATAGTTTATAAAACAACAAATCTAATTTGACTAAAAGTGTAAAGTCATTATTCCTCGCGCCAAGGTTTACTTTAAACGACTTAAACTAACAGCCTGTGTTCTATCCACGGATAAATTGAGTGTCATTTCCGGCTTAGCGTGTCTTATCAACTACTGACATGCCATGATTTTATGACATGATTTTGAAAGCGGCATGTCATAAAAATGCCAAATTGTCGCGCACAAGGGGTCCCCTGTCAATTACTAAGAAGAAGATATCACTGACCAATAGAGATTGGTTTACTTTTTTATGTACCTCCACCTCCCAATTAATAAGTATATCGAAATCCTTAATTACTGAATCGGGTAGCAAAAGTATTTGATATAGCAGTTATATGAATTATTAATCCTTAATACGACAAGTAGAACCAAAAGACATCAATTAGAAACTCATCTTAGCAGAACATTTTATAACTATTCAATCAAGCGATTGAGCGTTTACGCCAAAATGACAGAATTTCAAACCTTAGCAGTCTTAATGTTAGTATAAATGTTCCCATCATTATTTGAAGCCGGCATCTCCATCTTTATTAGAAGCCAGCATCAGAATCCTTGAATTTTATTCTATGAATGATACGAACAATCAGATAACCTTATTGATCCTTCTTAATTTCAAGACAAAATCAATCGTACCGTATTTTTGCTTGTGAAGTATACGTGACGTTTTCAAAAATTCAAAATTATTTTTCGTTGAACATTAACGGTACGATGAATTCAAGTAATAGATGAGTACAAGTATAACGTACAGATACTGTAACCGAATGTTGACATGTCACGATTTCCGGAGTATAGTACATTATCAGTCTTAGCAATTTGCGAATTTCATACCAGTTAAATATAATTTTAAGTATAAAATACATAAAGATGAAAATGCCGTATAGAAATTCGTAACATTAATACTAACGTTTATCCGAATCGCATTTCATACTGCCCACTATCAACAAGAATGGTACATGTTCTTACAATATTAAAAATGCAAATATCTAACAAATAGTAAACTAAAAATGTCTGACTAGAATAACAGACCAGTAACTTATTTTCGACAGGCGGCGACGATTTCACACCTGAAATTTAATGGATTATGTTAGGCCTTATGTGCTTAAGCCATAGTCCGATAGTTCAGCTTTCCTGTGAAGCCTCGTTTTGGGTTGATATCTGGTCACGGGAAGAAACTTGTACAGGACTGCGAAACTGTTTATTGGAAAGGCTTATTGTGAAATGTTTTAATTTATTAAAAGAATAAACTTAAGATTACATGTTTTTTAATTTCGGATATAAATACAGGCTGTCAACCGATTCCTATATTCCTATATTTCTCCTATATTTTGGATCAGAATCCTATATTCTGAAAAACCTCCGAAATTCCTATATTTCTCCTATATTTTTATGTGTATTCCTATATTTTTAATATTTGTTTTTGCCGATATATGAAGAGAGTAAATATTGCTTTGATACTGCTTTTGCTTTTTTGTGTCGCCTGCGATATCAGGTAGAAACATAGGAATGCTATTGTCCGGCGGCGGTGGCGGTGCCGTCGTCCAGTAGTCCCCCAACTTTAATCTGAAACTTAATGTTGCCTAAAACTTTAAAAGTACTTGTCCTATTCACTTCATACTTGGAATATATCATCAGCATGAACAATGCCATCTGTGACGACAAGAATGATAACTCCAGTTCAATATTTTTTTAGTTATGCCCCTTTCAAATGCAACTTTAATCTGAAACTTAATGTTGCCTATAACTTTGAAAGTTCTTGTCCTATTCACTTCATACTTGGAATATATTATCAGCATGAACAATGCCATCAGTGATGACAAGAATGATAACCCCAGTTTCAATATTTTTTGAGTTATGCCCCTTTCAAATGCAACTTTAACCTGAAACTTAATGTTGCCTTAACTTTGAAAGTACTTGTCCTATTCACTTCATACTTGGAATATATCTTCAGCATGAACAATGCCATCTGTGACGACAAGAGTGATAACTCCAGTTTCAATATTTTGGAGTTATGCCTCTTTCAAATGCAACTTTAACATGAAACTTAATGTTGCCTATCACTTTGAAAGTATTTGTCCTATTCACTTCATACTTGGAATACATTATCAGCATGATCAACAACATTGGTAACAAAAAGAATCATAACTCCCTTTTGATTATATTTTGAGTTATGCCCATTTCAATTGCAACTTTAACCTGAAACTTAATGTTGACGTAAACTTTGAAAATTCACTTGATATTCGAAATAAATCATCTTCATGAACAGTGTCATTATGAAGAAAAAGAATGATAACTCCTGCTGGACTATTTTATGAGTTGTGTCCCTTTAATATACAACTTTAACATGAAACTTAATGTTGCCTATAACTTTTAAAGTACTTGTCCTATTCACTCTTCGAATATATCATCTTCATGAACAACAACAACATCGGTTACAACAAGAATCATAACTTCTGTTTGACTTTTTTTTCAAATGCAAATTTCACATGAAACTTAATGTTGCGTATAATTTGAAAGTACTTGCCCTATTCATTGAATACTTGGATTGTATCATCAACATGAACAGTGCCATCGACAACTACAAAAATTAAAACTCCTGTTTGAATATTTTATGAGTTATGTTCTTTTCAAACGCAACTTTAACATGAAACTTAATGTTGCCTGTAAAATGGAAAGTACTTGTTCAATTCCCTTAATACTTTGAAAAACTCATCTGCGTGCACAAACCAATTTTTGAAGATGATAACTCGGGTTTCACCATTATTATAGTTATTCCCCTTTTAAATGAAATTTAGATGACGCATGTGTTCTGAGGTGTAGTATTGAAATCAACTTAAATAAAATATTTTTATTATATATGATTAAACATAGGCCCACATTTCAACTTTTTCCATGCAGGCGACACATGTGTTCCGCGGAACACAACATTCTAGTTTCCATTTTTTTTTCAAGAACAAAACTCAACTTTTAGATTGGTGAAAACTTGGCGGGTGGCATTTACTTAAGTTTTAATCTGATTCTCTAACAACTTTGTAGCAGGTTTCTGTGTATTAAGGCTTACCTAACAAAAACAAATCTTCACTTCTATGCAGAATTCTTGTTGCAGTTGCAACCAAATGCAAAAAATATTAAAGATCATTAAATTTTATTCACCAACTGCAAGGACTAGAGAGCTTATATTTGAAATGGTGTATGTGGTTGTCTAAAACATCAAGATGGACACCTGGGAAAAACATGCTTGACTGTGAAATAGAATTCTTCAGCTGACTTTTGTGGTCAGTTTTCCTGTTTGAAAAGAATGTTATCAAACTCTGTTGGAAAAGAGTGTATGCAAAAGAAAGAGAGTATGCAAAAGAAGGTGTCTACAAAAACAATAATTTTCAAAAGGCAAAGTCAAATAAAGGGAGGTAATAAAAACAATATTATTTGATAATTTGCAACAACTGTTTGTTAAATAAATTGAGATAACTTGAGAATTTTTTTGTTAGGATAATCTGCAAAATATTTGCATAGTTTTCTAAAATTATTGTTATTATGGAACCACTAAATGGATAAAAGTTAAATTACTGTTAAACTTAAATGAACCTGAAAGGAATAATGTCCATCTATTCCCAAGAAGGCTTTGGCTTTTGAAAATTATTGCTTTTGTACAGAAATTTAATGGCAGTTTGAATTAAAGTTCAGTTATGGTTATAACTTGATAAGTTTTTATCATTTCTCTTGAAACTTGTAGCAATATTCTTTGTATTTAGGTTCACTAACTTATTTGACTGCAGTAATGTTCCATGCAGATTAAATAAATAAATGAAATCATATTCCGGAACTTCAGAGTAGTGAAGGGCATATAATTTTGTATGATGTATTGCCTACAGGTTCTCAATAGAGTTTGACCAAAGTAAGGCCTTGGGGTCACTTTTGACTGAACCCTTTTGGACATTGTAACCTAGATTTTTACACACAAAGCAATACGACTGTGAGTGGATGGGTCAATGCTGTGTACAGTACTATATATCATAGAAGACAAACTAAAACTGAAAAATCCGGCTTTGTTAATGCATTTTCTGCATTTCTCCCTTGTTTGAATGGTCTTTCAGATGCTGGTGATGTGCTTGATGGTGCTGATGTTAAAGTTAATGGTTTTCATCATTTTTACAGTGGACATTTTGGACATTGATACTTGTAGAAACAGTAAATGCACATGTGAAAATCATTTGTATAAGTGCAAGTAAATAAAACTATTATCATTTCCAAACTCCTATATTTTGCCTCAAAATCAACCAAAAACTCCTATATTTGTGGCAAAAATATTCCTATATTTTTCCTATATTTTGGAGATGACCTGGTTGACAGCCTGTAAATATCTGAGCCCAAAATCATAAAACTTAATCTGAATACCAGTCTCAAATCTCAAGCATCTGATTGGCTGAAGTGGCAACTGGTCAGATGCTCGAGATTTAAGTCTGGTCTCCAATTAAAGTTTTATGATGTTGATCATGATCTTGCAGGTGTTCTGGAGGAACAGCCATACGGCAGCTGTTGGTTGGCAACCTCTGTGAGATGACATTCTCAGCAGCAAACTGGAATGTGACACAAACATTCACCTTAACAGCCAGACTGGACATGAAAGTTGATGGCGATTATTTGGCCAAGTTCACAATTAGAGCTACACTTGTAGTAGACACAGTGGAAGTCTTAACTAAAACCATTAAAGAATATTCAGTATGTTTCTTTATGTTGAATAACTCAAGATCATACTACTCAGTTTCAAGACCAGTCTAAATTTCTTTCCTTCTGATTGGTCAGATTAAAGAATGTTTTCATTTCCAGCCAATCAGCTTAACAAGATTTGAATCCAGTCTTCATAACAACCTTAACTTTGATTGGTCAGTATGTAGACTGGTTTCATTTTTGACCAATCATCTGCTCAAGATTGGCGACTGGTCTTCTGCCACTGATTTGTGATCTTTTATGACTGTGATACACAAAAGTTTGCTTTCATGAATATCTACACTGCTTACATGTAGCACTACTGAGATCTACTTTTTGAATGACAAGGGGCTACCTCATCTGGAGCATTAGAATCAAGCACAACAAGACTTTACATCACATCTATGGCTCATGTACTTAATGGTTGGTTATTTAAGTATTTTTTCTATCCTGAATTGTGGCTTTGCCTGCTGATACAGACTGTTAGTCAAGCAGTATAAAGTTGAATCTTTTGTGACAACTATTGCACATTGTACCTCAGCAGAGCTTCAAAGCAGTTTGCAGAAGTTGTCCCTCTAGAAAATATATGCTCAGAACAGTTTGCTCATACTTTACTAACCCAGTAAGCAGAGATATTCCCAATAAATTTTGCATTCCATGTTTGGGCAAGGCTTTACTTTGCTTATCTAATTTGAATAGAGACAGTAAGCTCAGAAACAAGTGTTTCAAGTGTGGAGTGATTTCATTTCCAGTTGGTTTTAAGGCCCAATGTTTTTCAGCACTTTTACACTCTCCCAATTGTTCCTTCTATTTGTCCTTTGGGCTAGATTTTGGACTCAAAATTGCAAATAAAATTAATTGATTGGGTTCTTTTCCTGGGTCATGTGCCTTAAGGGCAAATGAAAATATTATTATATCCAATATGAAAGCTAATTATGATTGTGTTAAAATGGCTTAATTGGACCAATCATAATAATTTGTTACACAAAATTAAACAGATATGGTTAATTATTAACCCTTTCCTCCATGAATACGCATTTTTATGCATGTGCGACCAGTGTAGATCCAGATCAGCCAGCACATCCTTGCCATCTGATCAGGATCTGCACTGGACACATTGTGGTCAGAAGTAAGTTTGAATTCTTAAAAATTAATATATATTAACCTTTACTCCACGGATATGAATGGGTATGGCTTTTATCTGTACATCCAGATCAGCCAGCACATCCATGTAGTCTCATCTAGATCTACAGTGGGCACTTCCTGGTCCAAATGAACATAATTAATCTGAATGCGAACAGTGTAGATCCTGATTGCACTGATGTGCTGGCTGATTGGGAAAACAAATTGGTTAAACATGTGTAAAAGCCGTACCAATGGAATAAAAAGTGAAACAAATTGTTCATTTGAAACTTATTTCTAGTATTAGCTGAAATTTTTTCGAAAAAAAAAAGAAACTTACAGGGAGTTTTTAATTTTAGGTTGTTGTAGTAGATAGTGACAAACCCACTATGTGTCACAGTGTTAATGATCCACACATAATGACATTTGATGGATTGTGAGTATTCTTTAACTGTTTTCTCAATATACACACTTTTATAGCCTGCATGAACAGTGTAGATCCAGATCAGACAGCAGGTTTGTACTGTCTGATCAGGATCTACACTGCTTGCATTTGACCAAAAAGCAAATAGTGAAGATCCTGTTCAGACAGCAGGGATGTGCTGGCTGATCTGGAAGGTCTGTTTAAAGGCATATATATGGTGTAAAGGGTTAAAAAAATGAACAGATGATACAGTTACCAAACCTGAAGTAGAAATGGAAATAGTAAATCAAGTCATGATGTGACATCACATCCAAAATGAAGTTGACAGAAAAATGCAGGCTCAAATGCCACACTGTATGGGCCCAAAATTTAAATTTATTTCATTATTAAATTTATATGTGTTGGTATGATTTATTGTAATGCTTCTAGTGTCTTTACTTGTGGTGTTTTGTAGCATTCTGTCATAAGGTTGCCATGGGCTATATTGTTTACATCATTTAAGGATGATCACTATGTTGTAATAGATTTCTGTTGTTTTTTATAAACCTGTGTACACTCATAGATCACTTGTAGATAAGTATTATCTGAATCAAAAAGAAACTTGTGTATTCAGTTGTCTATTTATGCTAGATAATTTAGAAAATTGGCATAAAAATAGGTATGCCCTTCTGGGACAGAAAAAAAACAAGAAATTAAATGATAGTTGAATGGAGGATGGAAAAATATAACTGGAGACACCTTTTCTCATTATGTGCCCAATTTATGATGGACTAAAAAAAAAAACTTGTGATGTTTTGTATTAATTATATGCAGTTTGGTTATAAAAGCTGCATTGGGATAAATATTTAGTAATGATTGTCTCTTTTGTTTTTCAGGAAATACGATAATTTCCACCAAGGAGAATTTCTGATGTACCGCCACCTTGTCTATCCATTCGAGGTATAGTAAACTTCTAGAACAATTGTCAGTACTTCACTGATTAACTCAATATTTATGCGTTTTAATGTGTATGACCAGTGTAGATCAAGATCAGCCGTTCGCTATTAAATAAGCGAAATCAAAGAAAAATCAATGTTTTCTAATTATTTTTGTCAGAAAAACTCTTTGCAGTATAATAAAACAATTATTTGGTTCCTGCGGCTCGGGTAATATGACACCCAGACCGGCAATATATCCTCACATTCCCTGTCAAGAAACCAAATAACTATATAATATTTGGAGTTGGGTTAAATACCAAGATTTTATTTAGATTTATTGTTGTACATTGAAACCATTTGAGTGATGATTGAGTAGAGTGTTAGACATATGAGGTTTTTGGAGGACAGTGGAAGTTACAGAGGTCTCTCAAATCATCTCTTTTTCTTGTAAAGTGTCTGGCGTACAGCACTACTGGACTTCGGTTTGAAGTATCATCAAAATGACTGTAAATTAAAGTTCTAGTGGGGGAAACCAGTGCTTCCTGGACCGTTGTCTATTGATACATCCTTTGTTGAAAAATTAAACCCATCGGTTGGAAACTGGTTTATACCTTTCACCCAACATGGGTACACCTTCAGGGTTGCCAGCGGACTTGAAAAGTCAGGGAAATTTGATTTTTTTTCAAGGTCAGGGAATTGTCAGGGAATTTTGAAAATTGGTCAGTGAAAAATAAAAATCCAGAAAAGTCAGTGAAAAGTCAGGGAAAAATAATTTGAAAGAAAAAAAAGTTCTATTTTATTAAAGATTGCATTTACAAATTTTCTATTATGAACCTTTTTTATAATTGTGTATTATATTAAAAGTTCTTATATTTAAAAAAAGTGCCTGAAGACTGAAAGGCTCTGCACCCTTGCCTCCAGAAATTATAATATCATAGTGCTACACACAAAACCCATGTTCTTCCCTCCAAGAGCCAGCTCAAAGCAACACTCTGAACTTTGCATTTTCTGCTATACAGGCCTTACTGATGATAGTTTGTGTCTTTGTCCATATATTTTCATCTATGGTTGGATTTTAAAATAATTGGCAGAAGTGACTATCATAATGTGTGAACATCTCATGTACAAAATCTGTTTTCCAACATTCAGTTCACAGCAACCTACATGTAGTTTTTGTATAACGGCAGGATTTTTTTAAAAAAATATTGCGGCACAAACTACTGCTACAGTTTTCAAGATACTGACTTGAAACTTTAAACAAGAGAGGTACTTGGTAACATGTGTAGATATGCCTGACATATTTTTTATGTGGCTCAGTTCATCATTTTTTATGACAGGTGCATGATTTTTTTAATCTTGTGACAAAAACTTCAAAAAGCATACATTCTGCATCAACTGACCTATTTTCCATTAGGCCCAGTGTATATGTGGTTGACATATTTTTCACTATTAATTATTAATATTTACTGGATTGGAACAGGGATCTTCAAAACCTACATGCATTTTTTTCTAAGTTTATCTAAGCACTGAACAGGCTTAATTGTGTGTTTTGTTTCACTTGTATGGTGTAAACAGCATTATATTTGAGTTATGTATAAAAATATTTTTTTACAACGTGAAGGAAACATGTATGGGCATTCTGTCTTAGGGGTTGTTTTAATTGTGTAAAATGGTATGTTGTTTGCTTGCCCATTTTACAGATTATGTATATTTCTTTTACTCTGCATTTGATGATTATTCCAGTCATTACTGAATAATGGATACTTTAATTTCAGTTGTGATAATCTCTAGCTTTATACTATGTTGTTTATTCATTTAGTTTCTTTATGAAGAATAAGAATTCTTATTTGCCAATTATCTAAGAAGTATAAGCATGTATTGGTTAAATCTTGTAAGAGTACATATTTAATATTTCACTATTTATCGAACTTTATACTTGATAAATAAATGATGCTTTAATTGTTAAATAATGTAATAATATATCGTTAAAATAATAAAAATGTACTTATGGGTGGATTGGGCAGCAGTAGGAGTGTTAGCAGCCATTTACCTTCGGTATTATTGGTCAGTGAAAAACCTGATTTGGTCAGTGAAAA